>PVKP010030367.1:0-27996 GCA_004027715.1 Plecturocebus donacophilus
TTTTGTTTTTTTTTTTTTTTTTTGAGACCGAGTTTTGCTCGTGTCACCCAGGCTGGAGTGGAATGGTGTGATCTCAGCTCACTGCAAACCTCTGCCTCCTGGGTTAAAGTGATTCTCCTGCCTCAGCCTCCCGAGTAACTGGGATTACAGGCATGCACCACCATGCCTGGGTAATTTTTGTATTTTTAGTAGAGACGGGGTTTCATCATGCTGACCAGGCTGGTCTCAAATTCCTGACCTCAGGCAATCCACCCACCTTGGCCTCCCAAAGTGCTGGGATTACAGGCATGAGCCACGGTGCTCAGCCAACATCAACTTTTTATGGAGGAACAATTGATACTCTTCCTTCTCATTCATTTCTGAGCTTTCTCAGCCCTGAGCTTTAATACTCCACAACATGCCTATCTTAATGTCAAGAGCCACTGTCTGTGACTCCATTGGAGACTCACTGAAAGGCATACACAGCTGACAACTATTAGTCTCTTCCCTAAAGAGTAGATCACAGATAGGAAAAATCAAAATAGTACCAGAGCTTCCAGGACCTTCTCCATTCTCCCCAGACACATGTGGTGAGGGACATTTGCATGAGCAGCTGTCTTGCCCAGGCAGACTCCTTTCCCCATTCATAAAAATGTAGGGAAATGAGAGTCAGAGGACATTTGGTATGGATAACCTCAAATCCATTCCAAATGATTTAAAACAGGAAGAAGACGAGAGACCGTTAGTCAGTGTTGAACCTTTGGTCATCACTAATAACAATAATAATAATAAAGCTTTAATAATAGCTTTAAGCCAGGTTGCTTTTCAATCCACATGCAATGGCATAGTCCTTCCCTTGTTAAAAATAGTAAAATAACCCAATAAGTTTTAGTTATTTAAAATAATCCTATAAGTTTCTGTTTATCCCAGAAATGTTAATGACTTCATAACTCAGTGTGAAATGCTCTGGGCAATTTTTGTATTATTAAGGATTCTATGAAGTGTAAAAAAGGGGAAAACTCAAGGAGTTGGGCCACAGTTATAACTTGATTCTCATTTTGGAAAAAGGAGAGAAATTAAGCTTTTTAAAAATACATGTTTGCAACCAGGAAAGCAGATAACCACAAATAACAAATGATTTGTGACTCATGCCCGGATTGGGTTGACCATGCATTAGCCTTCATGTTACCCAAGCCAACTGGAGAGTCCCTGTACAGCTGATGCCTTCTCTAGCCTGCTCCGTAATTAGGGAGTCTTAGTTCAAGTTAATTAAGAGATTGCTTCGGCTGCCTCAGATAGCTTTTGGTCATTCCATTGAACACACATTTATAGCCTATTCTATTTTCAACAAGTTGCCTTGATAAGCTGGGTTCCTGATTTGGTCCCACAGTGGGAAAACTGGCTATCCTTGTTTTCAGTGATGTTTGAGTTCTGTATGGCCACAGATGATCACTGTTGACATGGCGATTGACAAATTAGGGAGGGTTAAAGTCCAGGCTGAAGCTTCTCAGACATGTGGAACAGGGAAGAGCATCCATCTGTTCTTCGTGGCATACATGCTACAGTCCAGTGTGTTTCTTTGCACTGTGAAAACTTGATGAATTTGATACTGCAGTTTCCTGGTGCAGGCAATGAACGTTAAGATGCAAGCCTATTTATAACGTCTTGTTACAGGGAGGAGAAGGGGCATCGGGGGGCTCAGGGTAGGGACTGTTACAACAAATGGCCAAAGGGCTAATAGAACCTGGAATGCTGGTGAGGGAAAGACTGAAGAGGTCAGTTCTAGACTTCAGGCAGGCAGGACATTCATGGACGCTGAATGGGAGCCAATAGACTAGGTGAACAGTCAAGCAATGGGAAGTCCCAGAGATGGAGGACAAAGAGTTTCTTCCTTGAAGAAGGGAGAAAGGGGCTGGAGTCAGAAGAGAGGGGCCCTAAACTCAAGATCTAGTTTGATGAGTAGGGTCTCAGGATATGGCTGGTATGAAACGGAGGTGGAGGTCAATGGAGCTTGAGAGAGTGAGGTCAGCTCTGGCTCTGCCAGGCTCAAAGGAGAATGTAGGACACAGCCTCTTCCATAGATGAATGTCAAAACACTCATAGAATCAGAGATTTTTGAATTGCACAGATACTTGCTAAAGATTCCATGGGCTAAAACCCTTATTACTGGCTACCCACCCTGGGAAAGACAGTCTGGTGTCTGGGAGGGGAAAGAAGTGAAAACCTGAACATTGAACAGTGATACAGCTTTTTCTTTCTTTCTTTCTTTCTTTTTTTTTTTTTTGAGATGGAGTCTTTCTCTGTCCTCCAGGCGGGAGTGCAGCAGCCCGATCTCAGCTCACTGTAACCTCCGCCTCCCAGGTTTAACCAATTCTCCTGCTCCAGTCTCCCAAGTAGCTGGAATTACAGGTGCATGCCACCATGCCTGGCTAATTTTTGTATTTTTAGTAGAGACGGGATTTCACCGTGTTGGCCAGGCTCAACTCAAACTCCTGACCTCAGGCAATCCACCTGCCTCAGCCTCCCAAAAGGCTGGCATTACAGTTGTGAGCCATTGCACCCAGCCAGTGCTCCAGCTTTAACGGATGTTTCAAGAATCACGTGCACTTGGAGTTGAATTGCTTTCTGTGGACTGCCCTGGGTATGGCATATGTGTTTTTAATCATGTGTCAACAGCAATTGGAAATGACCTGTTGGAGAAGTTTAATGAGAAGGCTTCCAAAGCTGAGTCTCGTCTCAGAAGGAAAGGGCATTGTGTGAATCCCTAGAGTTTGCCATAGATTCAGGGTGGGAGAGTAGGGTTATTCTTGCCTGGATGCACCTCCGTCCTTGATCTCATCTTTCTGGAAAGGGTTTCATTGGGTAGTGAGCAGGACTCCACCCCAGTACAGTTTAGGCTAAGGAAAACTCATACAGAAACAGAACTTTTGAGATCGTTTATAAACTTTATGAGTGCTTATCTTTATTAGCCGAGCATGCAGTAGAGAGGCAGGGATGCTTCTTTGCAAGTTTGGATGATGCTCCCTCAGATCTCTTCTACAGCCCTGATTCTCTTATGTGAGCAGACAGGTGAAAGAATTAGTGAATCAGCAAGGGACTGTCTGCTGAAGTCCCCCAAACAAAAATATCTGGTGAAATATACCAGAGTCATTTATCAAAAGGAGAGAAATTATGGATTGTAGACTGTTTGGAAATCTCCGTGAAGCAGGTGACATCTGAGAAAAGTTGTGAAGGACAGGTGGACGTGGGAGGTGTGGGGAGGGAAGCAGGGAGCAGATAGGATGGATTCCTCTGCTAATTTAAAAGCAAACAGTGCAGCCAGATAAAATTTATGATAGGTCTGATAGACTGTGGTGTGGGGGAACAGCCATCCTGTTGCCGACACCAACATAAATACCAGGAGCCTTGAGGCAGGTGCAGAGCTGTGAGTTTGGAAAAATTGCTGGCCTTGGGACAGGAAGGTGCTGATTCTTCAAAATTTACCAATATCCAATATGCCAAGTCAGTTGGCTGAGAAAAGGCTACCCTGTCTGCCTGGGGGATTTGGAGAGCAGTTTTTGCTGCCTTTAACTAGAAACAGGTGATTTTTTCTGTCTATAGTTGCTAGACAGGGGGCCTTTTCAATGTATCTAATTTCCCTCCCCAGTACTATACGTCTAATAACTTGTCCTGGGGTATTGTGTTTATCCCAGAAATGTTAATGACTTCATAACTCAGTGTGAAATGCTCTGGGCAATTTTGTATTATTAAGGATTCTACGAAGTGTAAAAAAGGGGAAAACTCAAGGTGTTGGGCCACAGTCATAACTTGATTCTCATTTTGGAGAAAGGAGAGAAATTAAGCTTTTAAAAAATACATGTTTGCAACCAGGAAAGCAGTTCATTTCGGCATAATGACAATCACTGCCCTTTGGAAGTAAGGTAGCAAGTCTCCGGAATGTCCTCGGGCGGTGAATTTTATCATCTCTCCAGGGCCCGCCTGAGTCATGCCAACACTTAAGCACCAGTAGTGAGGGCGGGCCTGGGGTTTTGGTGAACTAGGGTGAGGACCCGGGACCCTGGGCTTTGGAGTGGGTGGGTGGGACATTGTTTCTGGTAGCTGAGCCGTGACCCAAGGAGTCAGCTAGCAGCCGGGAAAGACAGAGCAGGATGGGTGAACTGTTCTGAGCAAGAGGGGAGGCTGTCATGCCCGCAGCAGTCCCCACCTGCCTTCTTGCACCACTTTCTTGGAATCAGTGAGTTTCCAGCTTTTTGTTCTGTTTTGTTTTAAGCCAGGGAATCTGTTCTATGAACAAAGAGCATGTGAAACCAATGAACGTCATACCACTACTCAGATTAAAATCAAAACGAGAGATGGGAGTCCAGCACATCCCAGCACCTTCCCTTCCTTGGTCCCCTCTCCCAAGGGGAGGCTCCAGGGACCTCTGGGGAGTCAGTGAGCAGAGTTTGAAAAATCACTGCCTAAAATGCTTTAAAGAAAGAAATACACGTGAAAACAGTTTGCAAACAGGAAGACTCCATAGAAATCTTTGTCGCTAATGTTAGTTTCCATTTCAAAGCTTCCTTTCCTGTTGAGTCAAACACGTCAGGTGGTTTGAACAGCAATAATGATGATGAAATATTGTACAGATAAGAAAAACCAAGAGGCTTGGGAAGATAAAGTAAATTAACCAACGTTTCACACTTAGCAATTTGGGGCCCAAACCCAGGCTCTCAAACACATCCTTCTACTGTGTCCCAAACCTTCCAACCCCTAAGCCCCTCTAGTCCTTCCCCGCATTCTAAACCCTCCTCCTGAGAACCTTCCCAAAGCCATGACCCAATTAAAATGCTGATCCCCACAACATGATCCTCATGGGTTCTGCCAAGCTTCTGTAACCTATCAGGTCTTGTGCCATTATCCATTGAGAGTGAAGATGGTGGAGTTTGAGACGGTGTTCAATCTGCATAGAAGTGAGAACACACATTTCTGTCTTCCTGTTGGCTTACCTGGGTGATCTCATGGGATCTCCAGTATATGGGAGAGGACATTCTACGACTGTTTTGATCTTTGGTGGACTGGGAGAAGAAGCTCAGCTCAAGATAGATTTGCTTGGATCTACTCATAGAAATTTCCGTAACTGAAAAGTTGTGCAATTTTTTGGGCTCTGCAGGGGATGGGAAGTTCACACTCTGCAACTGAGATGTGTGTCAGTCCATGTTTGTGTTGGCATAAAGAAATACTTGAGGCTGGGTTATTGATTGATTGATTGATTCATTGACTGAGACAGGTTCTCACTCTGTCTCCCAGGCTTGAGTGCAGTGGTGTGGTGCGATCACAGCTCACTGCAGCCTACACTTCCCGGGCTCTGGTGATCCTCCCCTCTCAGCCTCTTGTATCTAGGGCTCCAGGTACATGCCACCATGCAATTTTTTGTAGAGATGAGGTTTCGCCACGTTGTCCAGGTCTTAAACTTCTGGGCTCAAGCGATCCTCCTGCCTCAGCCTCCCAAAGTGCTGGGATTACAGGCCTGAGCCACCGTGCCCAGCCAGAGACTGGGTAATTTATAAGCAAAAGAGGTTTAACTGTCCCACATTTCTGAAGACTGTACAGGAAGCATGGTGCTGACATCTGCTTCTGGGGAGGCCTCAGGAAGCTTCCACTCATGGCAAAAGGTGAAGGGGGAGCAGGCACATGGCATCATGTGAGAGGGAGGAGGAGGTGCCACGCTGTTTAAACAACCAGAACTCAGGTGAACTCAGAGTGAGAGCCCATTCACTACCATGGGGAGGGCACCAAGCCATTCATGAAAGATCCGCCCTCATGACCAAAACACCTCCCATCAGCCCCACCTCCAACGCCGGAGTCCTAAGCTGCTGTTTAAGAAGGCTGACCATTCTAAAGTTGCTATGCTGTGAGGAAGCCTGTGCTAACCACATGGAGAACATGGAGAGGCTGGATAGAGTGGGGAGGAAGATAGGCAGATAGATAGATATATAGATAGATGATAGACAGACAGATAGATAGATAGATAGATAGATGATAGATAGAACGATTCTAGACCAGACACTGCTGTTCCATCTATCCCAGCCCAGGCACCAAACATGTGAATGAAGTGCTATAGTATAAATATTTGTCCTCTCCAAATCTCAGGCTGAAATTAATTCCCACTGTTGGAGGCGGGGCCTGATAGAAGGTATTTGGGTCACGGGGGCAGATTCTTCATGAATAGCTTGGTGCTGTCCTTGGGGTAATGAGTGAGTTCTCACTCTTATTAGTTCACGCTAGAGCTGGCTGTTAATAAGAGCCTGGCACCTCCCTCCCTTCTCCCTTCCTTCCTCTCTTGCCATCTCTGTACATGCTGGCTTCTCTTTGCCTTCTGCCAGGAGTGAAAGCAGCCTAAACCCCTCACCAGATAAACCTCTATTCTTTACAAATTACTCAGCCTCAGGTATTCTTGGATAGCACCAGAAACAGACTAAGACAAGAAGTCTTTAGATGACTCCAGGATGAGCAACTGTCTGACTACAACTTCATGAATGACCCCAAGTGAGGACCACCCAGATGAGCTTGAATAAGTCCAACCAAGAGACATAATAATTGTTTTAATCCATGGAATTTGGGGATGATTTCTTATGCAATAATAGGTACTGGTCCACAAGCATTTTAGTTTATAATTTATTTAGCTACCTACAGGAAGAGAATTGAATTTAGGCATAGGCACATCAGATGATATTGCCAGAAAGATGTTGGCAAGAACTCGGCACTACAACATCTCCTCTGGTGGCCTGTTCCGTTGCCCCAAATTAAACCAAGAGACAATCACTTCTGGGTGATAGGTGATCTCTTTCAAGATGGATACAAACGGGGAAGATTGAGCAGCGGGGGAGAACACCTCATGTTGAATGAGCTATCCATACCTTACTATGAAGTGGTTTTTTGATGTCTGAAAATGGTCCCAGGGGAGTAAGTTTTTTGATATCCAGAGAGACGGTGCAAGGGGTGTGTTTGAAAATATGGACCACTATGAAACTGGAAAAAGGCTGGAGTCAAGAGCTGGGGATAAGAATGGAAAAAGGAACAAAAATATTCACTTACAGCTTTGTCTATTTCAACTTGTCAATTTCAGCTATAGATGAACTGAGGGTTCTTTGTTCTCAGCAAACTTTGTAGCTTGCATGGCTACTAAAATATTCCTGATGATGCAGATGGATGGGAAAATGTTTCATTCCAAACCTCCAGGAGACTTGGTTATGCACAAGTGCATAACCCAGGTCTATGCACATCACCTTGAACCTCTGATGCATGACTGGCTCTGATACATGAATGGGCAGCAAAGGGGCCCAACTATGACTGCTTCAGACTCTGCTGCAAAGGGAGTCTTCTTGTACCTTTTGTTCCCTTAGAGCAAATGGGAAATGCCTGGCCTGTCTGCTCTTATGCAGAGGCAGAAATGTGTACAATTAAAGAGTCAATCGTACCTACTCAGGAGAAGTCCCTTTCTATTTTACAAAGTGTAACGAGGAGGGCTTCAAAGCCAGGGGAGGGAAAAATGTGGGAGCATCCCAGGTGGAGACCTAGATTGAGAAAATGGTATCATAAATGTTGATTTAGCAGAGTTGAAGCAGCACACTTTCTCATAATGATGACAATGCTGGTAGCGGAGGTGCACTGAGAATTCCCTAGGTACCAGGCATCGTCTCCTCAGTTTATGAGCAAGTGGTGTGCTTTCGCTGTGAATATCACAGCTCTGAGATCCCAAGACCTTGGTTCAAATACCAGCTATTGGAGGTTGCATCCTGTCCCGCATGAGGCTTGGAGTAGATCACTGGTGCTAAATATGTCTAGCCGAGGTGCAAATGTCTGGCTCTCTCCAGACATTTCCAGCTTCTTAGCTGAGATAGGAAAGTCACTGAAACCCTCTAAACCTGTTTCCCCATAGGATCATACTGAGTATTAAAGAAATTCATGATTATGAAGAGCTTAGTACTGTGGCTAGCATAAATATTCATGCTACATATGCCATAGTTTGATTCTTTATGGATTGAATTGACTTTGTGGATTGATATGGTAACCAAAATGATATTTACAATCATTTTTTTCCTATGGGAAATGCATTCTAAATTAAATATTGGCAAACTGTGGCTCTTGGCCAAATCCAGCCCATCACCTGTTTATGTATGTCTGGCAAGCTAAGAATAGTGTTTGCATTTTTAAATTGTTGAAAAAAATCAAAAGAATCATAATATTTTTTGACAAGTAAATGTCATATGAAATTCAAATTTCAGTGTGCATAAATAAAGTTTTATTGGAACACAGCATGCTCATTTGTTTATGTGTTGTCTAAGTCGGCTTTCGCTCTGCAATGGCCAGCTGAGTAGTTGCAACAGACAACTCATGGTTCAAAAGCCACACATATTTAGTAACTGACCCTTTACAGAAAAAAGTTGGTAATCTCTGTTCTACATGATAAAAAAGAAACTAATGTACACACTACCTATTAGAGTGCAGTTTGAATAATTGGCAAGCTAATTGTGTATGGCTGGCAAACTAAGAATAGCTTGCTTACGTTTGCACATTTGTACAATATGTACATTTACACTCTATTCTGTTACACACACATACATGCATGCATGCACATATTCAAACACATGTCCATACATATACATGGGATAAGCCTGATACATATGTCCATATGTCATCTGCTCTGAACCTGAGTATCCCTCCTGGGTGAGCTGCTATCCAAAAGCCATGCTGTCTTGCTAGTATCCTGTTCCACATAGGGCTTGGAGTAGATGGCTGGTGCTAAATATGTCTAGCCAAGGTGCAAATGTCTGGCTCTCTCCAGACCCTGCTGGGTCTCCAGAGAAATATATGAATATTTTAGTTCTTTCTTTATGGTAGATGATATCTGTTTTCCTTATGGGCTCCCTTTGCTGGTGTTTTAAAGAACCTGTTCTCATCACGAAATCAGGTACAGGAACTATTTATCATACATATGAGAATCAACATGAATAAAACACCTCTTAGGTACTGTTCACATTTCTTTCAGCTTCTCACACTTGGGATGCTATTAAACTTTAATATACATGAAGTTTGCTGGGTTTTATAGAGTTGAACAGTGAAAGTACAGTTGCTGTAGACTGACATGCTTGAGAGGTTAAATTCATCCAGGTTGGCTATTAGATAATGAGCAAGTACTATAATTACCATAAAATAGTGTTTAAAAATATTGTCTTAAAAAAAAAAACAATTAGCATCAAAGACCTCAGAGTCAAAGAGAGCCTGGTGATGATAAGTTGGTCTAATCCTTTCTTTTTAGAGATGAGCAAACTTGGGATTAGACCGGGCTTTCTCAAGGGCACAAGGTACTTTGTAGAAAAGCTGGGTCATTGGCTTTTCCTGACCCTGCCTCCATGCTTCCAGGACGTCACACAAATGCACAAGTGACACACCTTGGCTGGGCATACTGGCTCATGCCTGTAATCCCAGCACTTTGGGAGGCTGAGGCGGGCTGATCACTTGAGGTCAGGAGTTTGAGATCAGCCTGGCCAACATGGTGAAACCTCATCTCTACTAAAAATACAAAAATTGGCCGGGCGTGGTGGCGGGTGCCTATAGTCCCAGCTACTTGGGAGGCTAAGACAAGAGAATTGCTTGAACCCAGGAGGCAGAGGTTGCAGTGAGCCAAGATCACACCACTGCACTCCAGCCCAGGTGACAGAGAGAAACTCTGTCTCATAAACACAAAACAAAGCAAGTGACACACCTTTTAAGCCACTTGGATATATGCTTTCAAAACAACACCTTGCTCTCCCTTAGCTATTCAATTTGACTGACATCTGTGGCATTTTTATTCCATCTCACATGTCTGTGCCATGTCTGGAAGCCCCTTGAGCCCCCTTCCTCAACATCATTGTCTCTGAGGCTTCCTGCAGCCACCAGCACATTCTGTGCGGCCCCAGGACCACATGGGAGCCTCATGGCCATTAGCTTCAGGTACCATCAGATCAACCAGGCCACGCTTCTTCCTGCTGTCACCTGTGTGCGGACACTGAAGAGAAAGTAAGGGACTCGGAAGGCCAATGGAAGGTGTAATGAAATACTGATTTGGGAATGGAGCTAGGAGATGAAGTGAAGGAAGTGCTGAAATTCACGTGAGCGATGCTGGTTATGTGCAGGAAAAGAGCTGGGAAAATGCTCCTCACTGTAATCATACATGACTTCGTGACATTTCCGGGGCTGGGACACATTTATGTCTATTTGGGCATTGCTTCTCTTTATTTCTGCCCCTTCCATTTCTCTGGTAGGCTTCAGGCTCTGAGCTGGGAGGCTCTGGGCAGGGTGGAGAGTGGGAGCTACCCACTGGACAGCTTCCTTCCAGGCCTTGGTTTGCCAAAGTTTACAATCACAGAGGTGGATGGGTTTGGTGGAGAAGGAGCACCTCTGGGAGAGACATGAAGAGCATGGGAGAGAGCCTTTGAAGAA
The DNA here is from genome assembly GCA_004027715.1 of Plecturocebus donacophilus. Classification (NCBI taxonomy): domain Eukaryota; kingdom Metazoa; phylum Chordata; class Mammalia; order Primates; family Pitheciidae; genus Plecturocebus; species Plecturocebus donacophilus. Next base: position 10,447 of record PVKP010030367.1, read on the forward strand.
GAGTTTGTTGCCTTGGACTGGGAGCCATAAAGCATTCTGAGAGCTGGGGGAGGCAGCACCCTGCTCCCTGGTCAGGCTCAGGGGGTTGGTGAGGGTCCCAAGAGGGAAAGGTGAGGTGCTTCCCAGCCTCACCAAGATCCTAAAGCCTCCATGCCTGGTGTGGAAGCCGCAGCCTCAACCTGGAGGGACGGGTAGGCTGGGATGATGAGTGTCTCCATGGCAACCAGGGTGGCCTGGTGACTCACAGCTCGCACCTGCTGGGGAGAGGGGGGAGTGACAGGCGGACGGGGAGTCCTCCCAGCTTCTTAGTGCTAGAGAAAGACCCTCTGGGTGGGAACAGGGGCACCCAGAGAATCAATGAGGTGGAATTTCCTGCCTACCTGTTGGCATGGAGAAGTTAGGATTGATATTAAGCTGCTTGGAAGAAAACACAAAGATTTGAGACTTGTCCTACACCTGAGTCTATGACCTGTGTGATTCATTCATTCCTTCTACATCTGAAACACACATGAAATCTATATTTTCTCCAATGAGTTATACAACACATATTAAATATCCCAGCAATTGCAAGATGCATTATCTATCATGTTGCTGTAGGTACCGTCTGTATTCTACTGCTGGTGCCAGAGGATGGGCCGTCCCCATCAATACTCATTTGCTTTTGTTCTTCTCTCGGGCTTTCATTAAAGTCAGGCTTTAAAACAGCACCCAGAATCATTGCATAATCCAAGAGACCAAATTGTACACGTCACAGATGACATGATTTGCGGGAATACTTTCTGAGGAGCTTGTTCCTTGATAACTCTAATTGTTAGCATCAGGATCAAATTAGTAGAGCAGAGGTGGCTGCACCAAGAAGCTGTGTCCGCTCAAATCTCCCAAGCAAGCTCAGCTGTCACCATAAAGAGCAAACTCTAGCCGGCAACAAGGCAAATCAGATGCATGGAGTCTCAGACGGTTTCTTCCTCTGAAGACAGGAGGCAGAACTTAATTTATCTTTAAGTTAGGCTACGGGCATCACACTGGGGAGAACAAAGACATGATATAGCCGTGGCTATACCAAGAGAGGAAGCAGAAAATTGTATCTTACTTAATAAAGTTGATGTGGGAGCAGAAAAACCCACTGGCAAAAGGCAGGGGACTTCTATGCAATCAGGGGTATGAATGGTTTTCCTTTTTTTATTGTGTCTATGGAACTCTTGTTGGAGAGGGCCCGGGTGAAAGATTTGAAATAATGGAGCTCAAAGTACATTCCCTAACACCAGTTTGCATCTATATTAGTAATCTCAAAAGTTCGCATTCTTTCAAATTTAGCTGCAATACTCACTGAAATGTGCTGATGTCTCTGAAAATGAATTTTTTCCTACGGTGCACTTTTATCCCCTTAAAAATGTGATTTTTAGTGTACATTTGCCAAAAATAATCAGTTCTAAGAGAACCTGAACCACGATGTGGTAACTTGACCCCCCAACTCAAGGCTGACTCAAGCTTAATCCTCAGTAACCATACTTCCTCCCTTTCCCCAGCTTTCAAAGAAAGAGACGATTCTAAAACAGGATGAGGGCAACCCAAGGGCCCAGGCTGTTCTCTTACTGACTGCAAGCGGTTCTCAGTTCTCAGTTCAAAGCCAATTGCTTTGCTGGTTTCTTCCTTGAGGTGTTCTATGGCGTCAACCATGGTTCGTGACTTCATGCAAAAGGTTCAATTAAAGTCAGTCCAGCACTTCAAAAGGGAAAGGGCTTTTTCAATTTCTCAGCATATACAGAGTTCACATTTCCTAGAAAGGCCTGGTCTGATTTAAGCCTGATTTCATAAAGCCCAAATTTACCTTTTTCTGTTTTTATCGGAAGTTTTCACTTTGCCTCTGGCAAGCAGCCACGCATGAGCCATTTGGACGGCAGACCCAATTCTGAAGGGTTGGAGGGGCATAAACGCGGCGAGGGCGACATTTCTGTTTAAATACCACGTCGGGCACACTGAGTGAAAAGGGATTTGGCTCAAGTGGCCATGGCGCCTCTTTAAATGTCAGTATCCCTGCTGACCAGTGTGTTGGGGGCATCATCAGAGCCCTGCCCCCGAACCTGTCCTTTATTTGCATTTCTCTTCATGTGGGCTGCACCCCTCCCTCAACATCCGCCCCAATGACCCTGTGGCACGTGGGACATCCGTTACTCATCAGCTCATCTGGATCATGTCAGTTGGCTCTTTGAAGAGTGGGGAGTGCTCGGAGGTTATTTCCTCTTTCCTTTCCCCCCGGATCATGTCACTGCATGCCTCGCCCTGCTCTGGCTTCTCCTGGGCCTTCTTCCCAATAGAACCATGCCTTAGGGGAGCCTGCCCTGCCCAGGGAATGGAGCTGGATGAATGAACAGTTTGCTGCAGGTGCTGGGATTATTCTGCCCCTTTGGTTCAGCTCTTTCATTTTTCAGTTGAGTCTGGTAAAGCAGATGTTAAGACAAAACCATCTTTGGTTTAGTGCAAAAGAATCAAGGTTTGGGGGTAGTTCTGGAGGATGATCACATGCTATTAACGGTTCACTTCAGTTTCGGTCTCTGCCCAAACAGATACCCGGGAAATTCCCAGAGGTGGCTGCTTCCAGAGGTGCACCTTATCAAAGCTGTGCTGAGCTCTTGCCCGGGCTCCTCAGAGCCTCTTCCCCATCACCTGGTTATGCTCTTGCTGGGGCAGGAAGTCAGAGGAGTTCTCTTGGGATTTTTGTGCACGGATGGTTGTCCCGTGAGCCACTGCTTTTTATGGAGATGGGCACTGGATTACTGTGTGGTTTTCATCTGCTTTCTGGGTGCCTGGCATGCCACAAATTGTCCCCCCGGGTTCCTGCAGCTTCAGTGCCCATTTCTCTCTGGTGACTCCAACCCCTATTTCTGCTTGCTACATCTATCACGGCATCCCATGCCCATCCTTCTTGGGAGATCTGCGTTCTACATCGGGCTGTGGTCACTGGTGGAGAGAAGTCATGTGGCCATGTGTGGTCATTTCAGTTTCTTTGTTTCCAGCTTGGTCACACCCAATGGGTCATATGGTTGAACAAATCAACTGTCCGTGATTATGAAGCAGTGCCAGGACTGGATGCCACTGGGCCTTGTGTCATCCATGAGCCACATTGGCCTCATTCCCTGAAGCTCTCTCTCTTCATCTTGACTTTTGTCTACAGGCTGCATACGTGACTGCTGTGTTCTCCGTGGCCCCAATTATAAGGCACCTTCTTACCACCACCTACGGCATGGTCTGTACAATGGCAGGAGACACATCTGTGACAGACGCCTGGGCTCATGCGAAGCATCCGCGGCTCTCATGCCATCATGGGGCCCTCTGGGAGCGCTGGGTCGACACTCTATGTGCCAACCTCACGCTTGGCACAGGGAACCCTGTGAGCTCATCCCAGGCCCGTCCACTTCTAGCTGAGACATTTCTCCTACTGCTGGGTCATGCCAGACACATGGGTCTTCCCATCTCTTTCAGGTCATCTGTGGGCTCATATCCGCCAAACTCTCTTCGGGTAATGTAGGGTCCAGGGCCCAATGGCATCCACATTTTCTCTGTTTTCCCTCTTACTCTCTTTTCTTCCCTCCAGATGGGAGGGTATCCACCACTTACGCTTTCGTATCTGTCTGGCATCCTGGCTTAGGCTTTATAAACTCAAAGGCCAAAAGTGGACTTTCCTTCTCCCAGGTCAGCTCTCTCCAAAGCCAATGCATGCCATCGGGGGTAGGAAAAAAAGGGAGAAGGGAAGAGCCTCAACGAATGGTGGGTACCCACGAGGGGAGTACCTGCTGTTCAGCACCCGCCCTGTGCCCACCATTTCTGCTGCTCTTGGCCACTTTGCTCAGACACTTCCTTTCTTTGCTTCTTTGCCTCTTCTCTTCTGCAGCTTCTTCCTATTTCCTGGATTCTGCCCAAAGGACTGGCCTCGGAGGCCATCTAAAGCAAAGCAGAGGACTGGTTTCTTTGCAAACTACAAAACCATGCTTATGTCCTGTGGCTTGGGCCCTCCTCTCCTTCTCTGTGGGGTTCATTTCAAGTTATGTAGCCAGGAGCTGTTTCTTTGACTCCAGAAACTTTTTGTTTTTATTATTTAATTTTTAAAAAAATTTTCAATTATTTTAGAATCATAGGCAGCCCATGCTGAATGGAACTCAGAGACTCAAGAGTCCAGATTATATCTACACTCTGCTTCCCTTACTCCCTTCCCACCCTTCATCTGTGGCTAAGGAAACGGTGGCCCAAAGAAGACAAAATACTTGCCTCATTATTCAGGGTCCCTAGACCAACAGGCTCTCCAAAGATGGGTCCCCGTGCAGATGACACCTTCCTTCAATCCCTGGTCCCAGCATTTTCAGATGTAGCACATTCCAATAAAAGCATCAGCTTTGGCTCTCAAAATATTAACTACTAGCAATTATTGAGCACCTACTATGTGCTTGGCACTGTACACAGCTCTCAAAGTAGAGTATCTCTGTTGATTCTCCTAAGAACCATGTATTTTCACCATTTTACTCATGAGAAAATGGAGGCTTGATGGAGGACACAAGGAGGGTAGTGCTGGAGCCTGGATTGGAAGCCTGGCTGCTGGACTCCAGGGCGGGAGCTCTTACCAGCACGGCCACACAGCTCAACAGCAACAGGAATGCTGCATTCATCAGCCCAAATATTGCAGATGAAGTGATGAAAACAGATCATCGCTTCCTTGGCAAACTCATCACTTGGAACTCTACTAAGTTGACACTCCTAATGCTTTCTTACTTTTTCTTTAAAAATGACTTCAAACAGTCCAGGCGTGGTGGCTCATGACTGTAATCCCAGCACTTTGGGAGGCCAAGGCGGGTGGATCCTCTAAGGTCAGGAGTTTGAGACTAGCCTGGCCAACATGGTGAAACCCTGTCTCTACTAAAAATACAAAAATTAGCCAGGCGTGGTGGCGCACACTTGTAGTCCTAGCTGCTTGGAAGGCTGTGGCAGGAGAATCGTTTGAATCTGGGAGGCGGAGGCTGCAGTGAGCCGAGATTGTGTCGCTGCACTCCAGCCTGGGTGACAGAGCGAGACTCTACCAAGAAAAAAAAAAAAGGTGCCTTCAAACAGACTCCAGTTGTACCAAGCATGGCTCTCTGATAATGGTGGAGACTGCCTGCACCATTTGACGTGAAAGGCCAGAGCAGCTAAGTGGCTTGTTCAAGGTACTGCAGCCAGTCAGTGGTAGATCTTGAGTGTGAACCTGGAACTCCAATCCCAAATATAGGGAACCAAAGGGTGTAAAACACCCATCACTCATTCCAAAACACACGGTAGGTCCGTGGCAATGTTAGCTTCATTTCTTGTCTTCTTTTTCCTTTGCATTGTTCCCGGGGACTGAGCACACACTTACGGCTAAAACAGCCTACATTCTTCTGCTTTGTTTTATGGCAATGAGAAAATGTGGAGCCATCCATCCACTTCACTGCTGTTGAAAAATAATAACTGGATGATGTTCCCTTTGGCAGCTTTGAGGACCTGGTATTTAAGCAGCATCCTGTTCCAAAGAACTGCCCTTTAAAAAGAGATTAGGATTGCACATCCATCGTGTATGAGCTGGAAGATAAACAAATGTTCTTTTCTACCCACGTATTTCCAGCTTTTGCTCCAAGGTGTTTCTCATGATTGCAGTCTGACTTGTTGTCTGTGCAGAACTGGAAGAGCTTAAACTCATACTGTGAGTCACAAATGGTGCTAAGGCATGAGTTCCAGGCTTCTCATTGTCATTTTGATTCCTGCATTAGCCTTTTGGTTGCAAATGACTCAAACTGAGAAAGTTAGAAAAAGGAATTTTTATTGGCTTATGAAATGAAAAGTCCAGGGGTAGATTTAGCTTCAGGTGTGGCTGGATCAAGGGGCTCTGATGTTATTCCCTGCTCCCTCTCATTATCTTTCTGCCCTCCTTTTCTCTGTGCCAGCTTTACCCTCTAACAAGCTCTCTTCCTTGGAGGTAAGATGCTTACCAGCATCAGTGGCAACTTGCTTACATTCTACAGGCCTCACCATTCCCACAGAAAAAGAGAACTCTGCTTTCTAACACTTTGCATAAACTCATAGACTTGAGTCTCATTAGTCTGGCGTGGGTCACATGCTCATCTCTGAGCCAATCATTGTAGCCAAGGGAATGGAAAACACCACGTGGCCAGGCCTGGGTCTGGTGCCTCTTTCTGTCTCTCTGCATCCAAAGGGTTAGTCAGTTCACCTAAGCCACTCTGACGTGCCATGAGAAGAGATGGTTCCCTAAAGTAACACCAGTGTTTTATATCAGAAAAATAGTAAATGGGTGCTTGGCAGGCAAAACAACCGATGACCACTACAATGAGATTCTTTACTTCTAGGAGATCACAGATGATTTAAAACACAGATTTTGTCGACTGCCTCTTCTCACCAAGTCCATGTGCAGAAATTGAAGGTGATAGAAAAGAAGAAGAAGTCTGGTTCTTATTAGAGAAATGGAGCTGTGGATGGGGAAAGGACAGGAACCAAAAGGTAAGAACTGATTCATGTTTTCCCCCTTTGGAAACAGGAAGAGAGATGGCATGGTGCCTGCCCTCAAGGAGCTTACAGTTGGGAACAGAGTCAAAGCTTCAAACATACAAGACAAATACCTTGATACAATAAAATTTCTCCAACATCAGTCACTCATTCGTTGACCCTTGACTCAGTAAATATTTGTTGAGAGTCTGCTGCTTCCCGCAGAGAAAGAGACCTCTGCTTCCTAACACTTTGCATAAACCATCGACTTGAGTCTCATTAGCCTGGAGTGGATCACATGCTCATCTCTGAGCCAATCATTGTGGCCAAGGGAATGGAAAACGCTGGTTGGCCAGGCCTAGGTCTTGTGTCTCTCTCTGTCTCTTTGCATCCAAGGCCTTGGGTCAGTTCCTCTAAACCACTCTGATCTCCCTGTGAGAAGACATGCAGCACCAACAAAGAAGCAGAGAGAAAGACTAAAACCTACGGTTTTTCAGTTAATCTATGTTAGACTTGCTGCTCAAATGAAACACCTGAGAATTCAGACCAGAACACAGTTCCTAGAACCTGGTTCACCAGGCTGGCTGGAATACCATCCTACTAATTTACTATTTTCCTGTTAAAAGAAAAACCTCCTGCTTAGGCCCTAGCAATATAAGACTAAAGAAGGCGTACAGGATTTTGCGGTCTCGTGGTGATTATGTGGGACCATGCTGGGTCTAGTATTTCTTTTTAGTTGGGAGAAACGCAAAATAAGCAAGAGATCCAGTGCACGGGCAGAAGCATTTCCAGGAGGAGTGAGAATCATTTGAGCCAGGAAGAAAACAAAGCAGAGTGATGGCTTATTGAAAGGGTTGGTGGTGGAAGGGGGAGCCCTTTGGTCAAGGAGTCAGCAAAGACTTGGTGAGGTGGTAACGACTAAGACTTGAGATTAAACAACCATGAAGGTCTCATGGGGATGAGGGCTCCAGGCAAAGCCCCTAAGATAGCCCCTAAACTGGGTGTGGCTGAGGACCAGCAAGTGGGTTAGTGGCCTGGAGCTCAGTGAGTGAGGCCGGGATGGTAGAACAGGAGAAGGTTGGAAGGGAAGCAGAAGCCAGCTCCTGTATTGAGGATTCTGCTGCCTCTGGATTTCTCAAGTGCTTCGTTTATGGGCATGGGTGGTACCTACATATGGTGGGACTGAGGGCCACTTCCACGTCACGGACATGCTCTGCTCCCATCTCTCCTGCCGCGTTCACACTGCCTCACAAGTATCGGACATTCAGTGAGTGCTTCCTACAACAATTGGATTGGAATCCCAGTTACGCCATTTTTTTCACCTGAGGAACATTGGACAAGTTGCTTAAATTCATGGTCCTCTCATTTGAAAATAAGATGATCTGGGTGTGTCAGTGGGGCATTAAGGATGAAGCAAGATTGTGTAGGACAGAGTCGATAGCACATGGTCAATAAATGTTTTCCCTGTTTCATTGGTAAGAGAGGGAATTATGAACCAGTGTCAGGTGGATTTAGGGAAAGATCTGTCTTCTATTTTGTCCATTCTAGAAGAACTGGGTACATGGGGACAAACATTTGGAAATGGAACACAGTGTGGAATAAAAAGGATAAAAAGAAAGTGAGATGATCACAGAGGAGTGAATGATACTATATGTGAATGATGGCATCAGCAAAAGCACTTTAGCTCACACTGTGAGACTAAAGACTTTGCCAGGTCTTTTGCATACATCATCTGACTTCATCCATCCACACAGAACGATGACCTGTGTGGAACAACAATCCCATCAGGTGCATTGGTTTATTACTTCCATCTTATGAAAGAAGTTCAGGAAGGAGGCTCCGGAAGATGATGTCACTTGTCAAGACCATATAACTAGTGGGTGGTTGACCCTGCATTTTTAACCATTAGGCTACCTGACTCCCTGGGTGGAATTACTTATACAGGCACAGAACCTAGCTATACTTTTGCAATTTACAAAATACTTTTTTCAGCTCAGATGGTTCTTATGCCTCAAAAACCCAAATGTCCCCTGACTTCAAATGGTTAAACGTAGTATCTTTAAATGAGAAAATTAATGATATTGAACCTCAGAAGCATCTTTTTTTTAGAAATTAAAGACGCCCCTAAGAATGATCTCCTAATTATAGCAACCTGCTACATTAATGTGGAAAAACTCATTTACAATTCAGCTGTTAAATGACAAACCATTACCACCATTTTTATTGCTGTATATTCCCCTAACAAATTTATTATGTAATTACCCTCCATAACAGCATCATTTTAGGATGTAAAGTTGAAATAAGGTCCCTGTTTTAAAATGCTTACTATGATATGTTTTCAACATCTCATCTATATAAAATATCTGGCATTGAGAACACGTTTTCTGTTACGTTAACCAGAGCTCAAGAAATAGCTTTGCAATTCTTCTATTTCATGAATCGGATTCTCTTTGGCCCTCTGCTGTACCTTAGAAAGAGGGAAAAATCTAGACCTAGAGGTTCCCATTCTTTAGCTTGGCAATTCATTAGTCGAAAACACTTGTACACATAACACAAGCTTGTTGGGTTTTGTGATTGAGGATTATGAAAATGGCTACTATTCCCAGCCACCCAGTGAGCCTGGGACCAGGTTTAAACAGAAGTCTATCAACAAAAGAATGGGGATTTATCAGTAACTTGAACAATTTCCCTCTGATGTGGCTTCTGACTGTTGGAGTCAGAGAAACCTCCCAAAGGCTGGAGGAGAGGGACCGGCTAACATGAAGACTTAAGACAATAAGTTATACGATGCCTGAAGGAGAAGCCAGTTTGCCCTAATCTCCTTTTCCTAAAGGCAGAAGAAATTGGACATGTTTTTAAGGGAAAAGGCCAAAGGGAGTATGCTTGGATACATCCCTGAGGAGGCCAGCTTTTGCAAGGCTGTGGATAATGAGCCCAGGAAAGCAAACTAGAAAGAGACCTTTTATAAGCAATCTCAATCATATGTGATATTTTGGAACTCTTTTTATGCTACTTGGGCTGATTAGGAAGACAACCTGGTAAGGGACTGCATTCCAAACGTGCCTGCTTTTCAGACCCAAGAGAGGGATCCTACTTCTCTCAGCAGGAGAAAAGCTGGCCTGATTGTCCAAGGAAGGTATCATCGGAAGCGGACCGTCTCAGTTGTCAGATCCGAATAAACTTGTGCCTCTCTGCAAATACTGCTGTGAATAGAAAGGAGACGATCTGCTCTTTGACTTGATCTCCATCTTAATTTCACACATAAACCCAGCGGGGTGGAATCTGGGCATAGAATGTGCCAGTGGGTGCTGGAAGAGCTGCCGGCAGGCTGGTGGCCCCGGTGAACTGTGTGACCTTGGGTATGGGCCTTCTTAGCTTTTCTGGGGCTTTATTTTCCTGCCTGTGAAATTAGGGGATTGGAGCTGCTTGGTGCTCGGTATGCCTTTCTTGAGTCAGTAGATTTGCTAATAGGCCCACGTCCTGAATCTATCTGTGCAGCCTAATTCAGTGGTTCTCAACTCGGGAAGGGGGGTGGCCTCTGTACCACCCAAGGGACACTTGGCAACATCTGTAGACATTTTTGTTTGTCACAGGCATGGTGAGTGTTACTGGCATCCCGTGGGTAGAGGCCAGGGTTGCTGCTAAGTATCCCATAATGATATTCTATAATGCACGGGACAGCCCTCCCCCGACAGCAAAGAATGATCCAGCCCCAAATATCAATAGTGATAAGGTTGAGAAACCCTGCCCTAAACTACCAATTAGACATAAATTCATGCCGTCCCTCCAAATTAACATACAGCCACTGGAGATGTCCTAGATAAACTCCTCTCTCCTGTCATGTGAACACACACGGCATCCTAAATAAGTGCTGTGGTCTATGTGGGGTCCTAGGGAGAAAGATGCTTCATGAATCTCGTGGCATCTGAGAAGAAAGCTGGATGTCGACATGCATTTGTGCCAGGAGGAAAAAAGCAGCAGTGTGCCCTCCACATTTTCTCCAGAAGAATTCCATCCTGACCTCCCTTGCCACCCCCTGAAACATTCTTCTGTGGCCTCTTCCAGCCGTGTGAGTTATGCACAGTGGATAAGCAGCTTTGTTTTGGTCTTTAGAATTCTAATGTTTAAACTAATGCATTTATTTATGTCAAATGCAGCTTTCCACCCAGAACATTCTGAATTTTTCTTCCCAGTCTGGCTTTTAGTACGTGATTGTCAAAGCTGCTGGTTTCCACTCCCTGTGTTAACAAGCCCTGACTTTGTGGATCATTTAATATTTATCCAAAATATTTGATACACATATAATGACATAATCACTCAGTCCCTTAGCCTGACATGGCTGCATAAGCACCTATCGGCTTTGAAAATCTACATTTTTTAGAACATGCTGTTAGTATAATGTATTCCAGGGTATAGATTTCTTGCCAAAATAATTCTGCCCGGTGAATGATAAATGTGTTGTGATTATTTCTTCTGCTTTTGTGAAAGCATACAGTAGGGACAGTGTCTCGAAAGCTACACACAGATCAGTGGAACACAGGGCCTCTTTGTTTAGTTCTGCCATACTTAGAATTTGTTCCCTAAATTCTTTCCCCAAACTCTCTTTTACTACTTTCTACTCCCTGAAGTGATTGAGGCTGGCAATGGAAGGCTGTGTTTAGCTAATAAGTTCTTCTTGGCTCCAATATGTGTCTGTCTCAGTTAAGCCCACAAGAACTTAATGAACTGTTGTGTCTCTCCTGGGTAAAGTTTGTTGTAGCTCAGGTTTAAAGCAACCTCATCTTTCAAAACTGGCTTGACAAATGGAAAAATGTAGAGGCCCAGCTGTGTGCTATTTCTGGTTTCCAATAGAGTGAGTAGGAATGAATGAGCGTCACGTGCAACATAGAAACTGGAATTCCACCTGCCCCCCCAACCCCGCCAGATAACGCTAAAGCCCGTGATGTTGATTAGCAATGTAAGTGGTCAACTTGTACAGCATTGGTGAAGGTTACAGAATTGAGGGGGATCACCAATGGCCACCAAGATTAATCACGTATGTTAAGCACCAAAGAGACCTCTTGGTCTAGTTAAGTCAACTTCGACATCTAAGGAGCTTGCCTAGGCATGAAAAGCAGATGAGAGCCTGCTCTCAAATTGTTCAGAATCATCGTTGAGTTTCTAATTTCCCTCCCTCCCTACCTTCCAATCCATTAGAAGCTCTGTTGAATCTGTCTCCAATGTGTATCCTGAATCAGTCTACTCTGAGCTCAGAGTCACCCCCTAAGCCAAGCCATCACCATCTGCCTGATCTACACCTCCTGCCTCTTCTCTTGCCCCACCACAATCCATTTTCCACACAGCAGTCAGAATCATCTTTAAAACACGTAAATCAGTTCATTTCACTCCCTGCTGAAGCCCCTTCAATGACTTTTCACTGTTCTCAGAATCAATTCCTGAGAGGGCTCACTACATAGCATTGCCAGATTTAGCAAATCAAAGTATAGGATGCACAGTTCAGTTCGCATTTTAGATAAGCCATGAGTACATTTTTTTTAGTATAAGTATATCCCCTGCATATTTGGGATATACTCATACCAAAAAGGTCTTGTAGCTTACTTATTTGTTACACTGAACGTCCTGTATTTTACTTGGCAACCCTACTCACAGGCATTCTGTGTCTGACACCTGCCTACTTTTCCAACTCCATCTCACACTCCTGTCCCTCTAACTTGCCCCACAACACTGGCCTTCAATATACTAACCCTTTTCTGACTTCTGAGGCTTTGTACTAGTGAGTTCTTCTGGAAGGTTATTTCAGCTTTTTGCATGGCGTGCGCCATCTCCTTCTTCAGGTCTCTGTTCCAATATCTCCTCCTCAGAAAGGCTTTTCCTGATCTCTCTATCCGAAAAGGGCCCTTTCCCCATCCTTCGGACCTCTTTAGCGCATCACGCTGTTTCGTTTTCTTCATAAGGTGAGTGCGTGTTTATTGTTCATCTGCTCGCTTGATCTTTGCCTGCCTCTTCCAGGAAAAGGGGGACAGGCCTGTCTTGTTTGCTACTGCACCTCCAGTGACAGACACAGGCCTGGTGCGTGATGTAAGCTCAGGGAATCATTTGTGAACGGGAGAATGGATTTAGGTTTGCCTCTTTGCTCTTAGAAAGAAATTTAATCTTTTTCTGCTGCCTACAACGCTCCTCACCTACCTCTCTAATGTCATTTCAGATAGAACGTTTTCAGAGGAGGCTTCACATGTGTAAAACCCATGGCAGTTTCACCCATTTGGCGAGCTGGGTCACATCTCCGTCCATCACGAACATGCCACACGGCTTGGTGGGAAGACCATGTGCTTGGGTGGCAGACAGTGGTATGAATCCCAGCTTTGACTTTAGCTAAGTCACTTCCCCTTTGAGCCTGTATTTCATTATCTGTATAACAGGGATAGTCATACCACATTTGTACCATATTTGCAGGGATAAGTGTAAAACTAAATGCAATGATGCATGAAAGCCACCAGTATAGGGCCTGGAGCACTGTTGGCCTTTAATAAACCATAGTTGAATTTGCCCAGGGCAAAGCACTCTCTAGAATACCTTGGTGGTACACCATGCTTCAGAGACTGTTTAAACCCTTCACACACCACAGTACCTCTGTGCTAACACTATATGCCTCTCCTTTCTCACAGCCCTGTTAACCTATTCTCTATAATCCTTGCACTAAATTTCCACTGGTTCCAATGAATCCTTAGCTCTGTTTGCACAGTGCTGTGGTCTCTGCTTTCTTACAGGATAGAACAGGCAAGCGATGATCCTCTAAAGGCCCTTCCTAGTTTCCTGCTTACACCCAGGATGGGACCCGTTCCTGTCTGATCAGGTTCTGCTCCTTAAATATCCTCCAGGCTGGATCCGCTACAGATATTGCTGTTGCCATGGTGACTATTATGGCCGAGATTTTCTGAAACCATGAAGGGAGAACGGGTGAGGTCCAAGGAGCAAATGTAATTACTCTTATACAGGGCTTTCAGTGCTGCACATAAATGCTGGATGATGCGTGCCTGGACACTTGGGTCCTCTATGCCCTCCACTTATGGTAACTTGATATCATGTGGGCTTGCTGACTAGTGGAGAGCACTTCTCTTGAAACCAGGTGATTCCACTAGGTTGCTGCTATGATGCGGTCACAAACTATGACCTATCTAGTAGGGAATTTTCTTCTAAAAACTGAAATTGTTTAATGAAGATCTTAAAATACATCCGTAGTTTATTATTATATTTTTAACTTTGGTGTGGCAATGTTAAAACTCTCACTCTTTCACTGAGAGTGGGAGAATATGTCTCTTCCTCTTGAATCAGGGATGCCTTTAGTAACTTACCTGTAATTAACAAAATATGGTGTCAGTGCCACTGCCATTGAGTGACTTCCCAGAGGCTGGGTCATAAAAGACTTGACTCGGTTTTGTTTTGAGAAGCTTGATTGTCATGTAAATCTGGATATCTTGAGATCACCATGCTGTGAGGAAGCCAAAGCTACCTGCAGCACATGTAGGTCTCCAGCTGACAACCCTAGCTGAGGTCCCAGTCAACAGCCAGTGTTAGCCGTCACACATGTAGCACTTCCAGAAGTCTCCAATTCCCAGTCATCAGATCACCCAGCTGTGATTCATCCCCAGATGTTGCATCTTCCCAGCTGATACCCCAGACATCATGAAGCAGAGATGAGTTGTTTCCACTATGCCTTGTGTGATTTCCTGACCCATAGCATTCAGGAACTTAATAGAAAGGTCTGTTCAAGTTGCCAAATTTTGGGGTAATTTGTTACACAGCAATAGCAACTGGAATAGATGGGCTGGCTCTCATTGGCTGTCTTGGGGCACCAGAAGTTCAACATGTCCAAAACGAACTCCATGACTCTGTCTTTCCCAGTGCATAATTTGGACATTTTCCAATGTTTCCTTCTGTCTTTTCTTTAAACCTCCACCTACGAGGGTCATTTAAGGCGATGACATAGAAGGCAACTTGATTCATCATCTCTCACGATAATCTGATCCATCACCTAGATGTGTTGATTTTGCCTGTCACCCAGGTGCATTGTCTGGCTTATTCATACTTGGTAGAGCAGCCCTGAGTGCACTGCGGTCATGGTGGATGGGAAAAATAAAGCACAGACGTTGAGGGACACAGACTTGCATTCAAATCTCAGCTCTAAGAACCTGGACAAGTGGTTTTGCCTCTTTGAACTTTGATTTCTGCATCTGTAAAGTGAGAATAACAGTAACTCATACCTTTGTGGTGGGCAGTCAGTGATAAGTGCTTAGAATTGTGGTTGGTGTGCAGTGAGCCCTCAGCAAATTGGGAGCTGTTATGCTTCTTGTTATTTATTTATTAATTATTCTTAACATTTGGTGGGAATGTGGAAGGGAGTGACCTGAAGTCATTCTAGCTCTCTCGGCACGAACGAGTCATTCAGCTGGGGTTGGGCTTGCCTTCAGGCAGGTCAGATCTCATAGAGTGCTATCATCTTCCCATATTCCCACTCCCAGACACGTGGCACTTCCAGATTCCGTCCCCCAGTCATCGAATCACCTGGCCATGAGTCACCCCAAGAAATTGCATCTTCCTATTGAAGTCCCAGATATCATGAAGCAGAGGAAAGTTTTCTTCCCACTATACCTCACCCAAATTCCTGACCCTTAGACTCTGTAAGCCTAATAAGAAGATCCTTCTAAGTCACAAAGCCTTGGGGGTAATTCATTGCACAGCAATAGTAGCTGGAACAGATGAGCTGTTTCTTGTTGACTGTCTCAGGGACACCTGAGTTTCAACAAGTCCAGCATGGAGGCTGCGACTATCTTTTCTAGTGCAAAGAATGGCTTTGCTTGAACATATCTGGGCTCTCTCGGGGTGGTACTTCCAATGTCATTTAAGCCAGAGTCCTTCAGCCTCAGGAATAATGACTGCTTCAGGGACTCCTCAATGATGGCAGGAGGATGGAAAAGCAGGTGGCTATGTGGATGCAAGGTATGGGGGTCACAAGAACTGGATCCATTTGAGAGTCTGGGGAAGATTTTGCTCCGAGTACTGCAATGTCAAATTTTTATTAGACCTTCAGAGCTTCAGTGGGAGATCAGAATGAGGTGCCCATGGATGTAATTGTGGACTGAATCCCACGAGTGTTCGATTCATTGTCCCAAGGCTTTCAATTAAGAAAAGAAATATGGTTTCAATTTGGGGAAGAAAAGACAGCCCTCCTTTATATTGATTCTGCTAGGTGGTGTCTATTTTAGCCAAAAATCTCATACACTCTCTGCTCACTCTCAAAGAGAATTCTGTGTTACTGGTGTGATCCCTGGGCAAAGCACTGACTATGTACTTAGTGCTTGATTCCTGGAATACAGGCCCTTTAGGTCTTCTAGCCAGCGCTCGGCAACTTTTGTTTCCATAGAAACTAATGTTTATGTTTATATCTATGCAGACTCTGCTTCTATCAGATTTTACTTCTCTGAGCAGCTGTTGTAAGTCATTTTACCAAGATGGACAATTGTGATAGGGAACAAAGCCCTCATTCTACTGAAATGAAAATTTTGTTTAGTATCATAATGGGCCCCAAAGTCAGAGTGGTTCAAGATGAAAGTAAAAGGGGTTCGGAGAGGGATCGTACCCAGTAATGTGGTCCAGGAAGCAAGCGATCCAATACTGAAAATGAGGACCCAGCCCACGGTGAAACCCATACTCTGCAAATCAACAGGGGCTTTATCAATCTCTTTCTCTAGGGAAATATAAAGGCAATGTGCATATTTAAGTGCCAATCTGTTCTCTGCAGATTGTGGAAGAAGGGAAATGAAAATCTATGTTTGGAAGGGACGATCTGGGAGCCTAATTTATGCAGATGCACCACAGTGGGGTGGCTAGTTAACCTTCCCGGTCTTCTCACCAGGGCTCCTCCTAACCTTTCCTGAATGGCATTTGGAAATGATACACACAGCCTCCTTTGCAAAACTGAGACCACTGTCAAGTCTAATAGGCAGCCGATGTATCTTTTCCTATTTAATCTTGGCTCCGTTTGCTTTTGTCATAGCTGACAATTTATATATACATACACAGTTTTATTTCTTTCCCTGTTTTGTTCATCCATTCAAAAACACTGTCCCTGGCGCTGTGTTTGACTGTGAGTGATAACAATGAGAGCTGAAATTTATTGGGCACTTACGATGTGTCAGCCATCCATGCCATGCTTTATGTGGGTTTCCTCATTTAATCCTCACAACAGCCACCCGGGTAAATATAACGACGATCCTCACTTTGGCAGCTGAAGAGACTGAGGCACAGAAAGCAATTTGCTCAAAGTTACAGGTGAGTGCGCAGCAGAACTGCGATTTGGGACTCTGCAGTCTGCTGTCTGAACCACCGTATGATACTGTTCTCATGGTTCTGCTCTGGAATTCACAGGCCAGTGGGAGAGACCGAGGTATAAACAACAATCAGGGCATGTGACGTATAGTAATAGCATCATATGACATATCTACTGCTGTAGAAACTAGGAAGGATGCCATGAAGTCTCCATGGGAGAGTGAAGCCTGATCTAACAGAGATGGGTTATATCATCTGGGCCTTGAAGATTGACTAAGAGTTTTTCAAGTAAAGAAGAAAAAACATGTCCTTTTAAGCAAAGAGAATAACCCACTGCATGGCACAGATGCACAAAAGGGAGTCATGATGGACCCAAGTGGTATCATATTTCTGGCCTGTCCTACTCGTCCACTAGGTCATTTTTTATGTATTTATTTTTTATTGTTGTAAAATATATATAAGATTTGCTATCTTAGCCATTTTTAAGTGCGCAGTTTAGTGGCATGAAGCACATTCACAGGGTTTAGCAACCGTCACCACCGTTCACCTCCAGAACTTTTCATCATCCCAAATCGAAACTCCTTGTGTCTGAAACAATCACTTCTCATTCTCCCCTCCTGCTGGTCACCACTATCCCACTTTCTGTCTCTATGAATCTGATTACTCTAGGGAGGCTCAGATAAGTGAATTATGGAGTATTAGTCTTTTTTTTTTTTTTTTTTT
>PVKP010030368.1:0-27994 GCA_004027715.1 Plecturocebus donacophilus
CCGCAGCATACCCCAGTGCACCCCTTCCCACCCCAGCGCACCCCAGCGCACCCCATCGCTGTTCTAGCCCTGTGAGTCACGCTCCACGCCATTCTGGTGTTAATCTCAATCCCAAAGATATGTACTGACTCAATACCTCAAAGAAGTCGCTGCATGAGGCACGATGGAGGCACAGGGGAGACAAATTCTGTTGTCAGCGATGTATTAGCAGAGACAACACGAAAGACACAATGCAAGACAACAGATGCTGAATGGGGGGTCTTGTGTAAAAGAAGTTGATTTAGTAGATAAGCTACTAAAATAATTGTTAAATAGTTAATAGTCCTTAAGTGGTGGAGGGAAAGGTGACTCTGAGCCGAGCCTTCGGGGCTGTTCTGAGTCTGACAGGCGGGCAGGACACACCAGGTGAGGAAACAGTAGGGCCAGAATCAGCCCGAGGAGGAACCAGACACCTGCTTGGGGCTTACCGCAGTCTGATTCTAAAAAGGCAGACGTCTGGCCAGGCGCGATGGCTGACTCCTGCAATCCCCGCGCTTCGGGAGGCCGAGGCGGGCGGATGACGAGGTCAGGCGATCAGACCACCCTGGCCAACAGGGTGAAACCCCGGCTCTACCAAAAACGCAAAAATTACCCGGGCGTGGTGGCGGGCGCCTGTCGTCCCAGCTACTCGGGAGGCCGAGGCGGGAGCATCACTTGAACCCGGGAGGCGGGGGTTGCGGTGAGCCGAGATCGAGCCACGGCACTGCAGCCTGGGCGACAAGAGCGCAGCTTCGTCTGGGAGGGGAAAAAAAGATTTCCAAACCCCTGAACTGAGCAAAGGTGGCAGTGGCCGCGCGATCTGTCGTTTTAACCGGCTCCCAGGGGATGCTGACGCCGCTGATGGAAAGACGGGTATTGGAAAGATGAGGGCACGTTCAGTCTGTAGCCTTGGGTTTATGTCCCGAGACTGGGGTATGGACCAGGGAAGCAGGCATGGCCGATGATCTGTGGAAGGCGAATGACAGCCTCAGCAGTCAGTACTTTATTCCTGAGGCAAAAGCGAGCCCTGGAGGGGTGCTGTGCAGGCAAAGGACACTATCAGTGCTGTGATTCCGAAGAAAGGAAACCTGTGGCTTCGTCCCTCGTCGCCGATACCTCCCGGAGTCTAAGTTGAGCTTTCGAGACATGAAGGCCTGAGGCTTCCTCCCGGGACGTGGAGTCGGTGGTCAGGGCAAACCCAAGGCTTATGTATTCTTCAGTAATCCCATGAATGATCTAGGCGCAGACTGAAAGTCCAGAGGAAGGGCGTTAGTGGCACAGACACGTTTATAGGGTTGACCTAAGAATGCGACGAGATCTTGCCTGCCAATCTGTGCTTTCTATTGATATTTCCCAGAATGAGAAAAAATCATCCTTCAGCTTCAACTCTGAGGGAGTCTTCTGGGGACCGCTCGTCTCTGGAAGAGCTCCCCTAACTAAAACCTTTGAGTTTGGGCAAATAAACTGTGGAACTAGCTGCTGGCAGACCGAACCCCCTTAAAAACATTACCTGCCATGTGCGCTCAGTGCTCTTGGTTGGCCTCATGCACAAAGGTGTTGATTCAAGCAAGATATCATAGATGGAGACAGCGGAGAAAAAAACTTCTTAATGTCAACAAGTGTCACAGAGAATTATGACTAATGCTGTATAAATCTCTGTCCTAGAATATTTTAGTGTCTTGTTTTCAACCACAAATAGATATCTCAAATGGTATAGCATATCTGTGAAGAAACATTTGTATAAAAACATAACTTGTACACAAATCCCTTTAAAAACAGATGAGCGAGGTATCATTTTATTTTTCAATTATGGAAACAAGTTTCTCAAAGGCAGTGTTCTTTCATGGAAAGTTTATTATCTGGTTAAAGAAACGAGCATTGTTTACTCACCTGTAATATTTCATAAAATTTTACAAATTGTAAAACCTTGGCAATGAGTATGATTAACCACCTCCCCACCCCTTTTCAGATGTGAAAACTGAGGCTCAGCTAGGTGACTTACGGAAACAATACCTGAACCCATGTCTGTCTGAGTCCATGACTACTGTTGTCAAGAGGTCTTGATTCGAATCCTGACTTTGACATCAGCTAGCTGTGGCAGACTGGATAAGACACCTCCTCTCAGCTTTAATTTCCCTTATCTGTAAACAGAGTTCCATTTCATCTTTAACATCTCCTTGCAAGGTACTCCATGAATTACCCTGACTTTCACTATTTGCATACTTTCTGAAATAAATTTAAATGTTACTAAAAATCAAGTTATTTAGATGCTTCTTATTGCCTGAACTGCATTGATCATTGTTCAATCACTTCTGTTATAATATTTAAAATTATAACACAAGTTATATTTTTATAGGTACTATATAGAAATTCTGCTCTTCTTATTTACTTGAAATAATTTGCCATTGCATTCAAAATTAAAAGAAAAAACACCAAAACAAATAAAAAAACACAATTAAAAAAATTGAAAGATCAAATATTACACGTTTTCACTTATAGGTGGAGGTTAAACAATGGGTACATTTGAACATAAAGATGGAGATCATTGATACCAGGAACTCCAAAAGGGGAAAGGTGCGAGGGTAGTTAGAGTTGAAAGTTATTTATGGGATACGATGTTCAATATTTGGGTGATGGGTATACTAGGAACACAATTTCTACCATAGCATGCATGTAATTTCCACGTAACAAATAAGCACATGCACCCTCTGAATCTAAAATTAAAAAAAATTAAAAATCAAAACACAAGTCCATTCCATTGTATGTATTTTTCATTTTGAGCTTTTCTATGTCCTATGAGTTATTTCAACTGTGTTTTATCTGTGTACAGATGGAAATTTTATTTCTTTTTGCTTTTGACTTCTAATTTAATTGCGCTATAGACAGTAAATACATTCTATACAAAAATTCTTTAAAATTATTGAGACTTATTTAGTTCGGTAGTAGATCCACTATTAGTGATCCACTAAGAGTCGTGTAAAAACCTAGGGCTACAATCTGATCTACTATTCACTCATTTTAAAAGCACTCCATTTTTTATTACAAAGGCAATTCATTCTCATTGGATACTGACCTATACATCTACATTAAATCAGGCTTATTAATGGTTTTGTTCAAATTATTTAAATCCTTAAATCTTTCACCATGTTGCTGAATTTTTTCAAATCTCTTTTTATATATGCTGAGGATAATTCATTTGTGTATAAGTTTAGAATATTTGTATTTTGATGAGGTGAACATTTTTATCTTTACAATAATGACTCTCTCCATCGCTAATGGCATCCTAATGGTATTTTTCTGACTTAAAGTCTATTTTGTCTGTTATTCAAGCTCTCTCCAGTTAGGATTTGCCTTATATATACACAAACACACACACACACACACACACACACGCAGAGAGAAATGATTGATATGCATTATTTCTTTGTAGTCCAAACTTTTTTGTTCTTAATTATTAGATGTGTCTTATGAAAGACATGTACTACTAGATACATAATTGTTATTGTTTTTCACATATCCTACTAGAACTATTTTAGGTAAAAAAAAAAAAATGTGCAAATTATGGACCAGTTAACAAATATGTTGACACAGCTGTATAGCCTTCTAATTAACATAATGACATTTGACCCACATTTCATAATGCTCATCAGAGCCTTCTGAGAGCTATGTTATGGGCCATGGTCACCAATATTTGGCTCAGAATAAATCTCTTCAAATATTTTAGAGTTTGATTCTTTTCATTGACAAATTTATTTACTCTTTGTTTCTTTCCCAATTAATTTATGAATTTATTTTTAAAATTAGCTTCTTTATTTCAGTTTATTTTATCTTACCTATAATTTTTATTTAGATGATTATTTCATTTTTATTGATGTAGACATTTAAAATTATTAATTTGTCTTTGAGCATCTCTTTAGCTGCAATAAATAGGGTACAGAATTTTTTTTGCTCCAGACAAAGCAAGAGAGAGAGACTCAGTCTCAAAAAAAAAAAAAAAAGATTATTTTTTATATCCCTATCATATTTTTAACGTCTTTTGGATCCTCTCTTTCATTCTCATATTGATACTTGGTAATTTTGTTCTCTTTATTTCTTGATCAGTTTTGCTAGTTTATTGGCTGTATTCATCTTTTCAGAAAATACTTTTTGGCTGTGGTAATTTTCTCTATTGTACAGTTTTTTTTTTATGTTATAGAGCTTTACTCTTTTTTTTTTCCCTTTAACTTTTAAGTTTAAGGGTAACTTTTAAGCTTAGGGGTACCAGGATGTATAGGTTTGTTACAAAGGTAAATGTGTACTGTGGTGGTTTGCTGCACAGATCTTCCCATCATCTAGGTAATAAGCCCAGCATACATTAGCTATTCTTTCTGACGCTCTCCCTCCACGCACACCTCCCTCAGACAGGCCCCAGCGTGTGTTGTTTCTCACCGCATGTGTCCATGTGTTCTCACCATTCAACTCCCACTTATAAGTGAGAACATGCAGTGTTTGGTTTTCTGTTCCCATGTTAGTTTGCTGAGGATAATGGCTTCCAACTCCATTCACGTCCCGAAATTCTTTCATTTTAAATTGTGCTCCCTCTTTGACATGAGAGTTGCTTGAAAGTTTTGTTGTTGTTGTTTTGTTTGTTTTTTTAGTTCCACATGGACTCATATTTTTATTTCTTAGTTTTGTAATTAAATGCTGATTTTAATTAATGGTAAACAGAGAATAGCATCTGTGTATTCCTATTTTTTAGATTTATCAGGCTTTTCTTTGTGCCCTAACACATGATCAGATTTTGTGAGTGTCTTATGGCCACTGAATAAAATGTGTGTATTTTCAATGTTCTGAGTTTAAAATTAAGTTTCTATCAGTCAGATATGACTGATTAAATACATTATTATACTTTTTATGCTTGTGGTTTTTTCCACTTTATTAATCACTGATCAAGAGAAATAATTTAAAGTTGCTGCAACTAGTCTGTTTTTAATTCTTCCTCCTTACGTTTCCTGAAATTTTGATTTATGTATCTTGATACTATGTTACTTGGTGCAAACATATTCAAAAGTGTTAGGTCTTCATTTTGAACACAATGTTAATATCATCATGTGTTTTTGTGTGTGTGAGTGTGTGCAGTTTAATGCTTTTGGGGTTAAACCTCACCTTTTCTGCTATGAACATTCTTTAAATTTTTATTTGTTATTTTTCTAAATCTTTATCTTATGAGTATCTGTTATACAAAGCAGCAGAATTGAGTTTTCTTTCTGAAGCAATTTGAAAATCTATACCCCTGTTTTTTTAAAAGTGACTATTTCAATCATGGTTTGAGCAGAAAAATTAAAATCATTCTATGCATTTTAATCAGAGAGAATTAAAGGTTTATACAACCACTGGGACCACTGAAAAAGACATTGTCAGCAGGCTACCTTAAGAAAATCTGGACGTGCCGATATCACAATCAACGATTCCAGCTGCCTGCAGTGCCAAAGTGGGTGATTCACAGGAGAATTCCCAAAGAGGAATGAGCATTCATTTTCTCAGTTACCTACACACAGAACATGTGACCTCAGTTGACTTCCCACAGCACGTTTTCACAGGAAGGCCAAGAAAGTACCCTCAATGATCTGATTTGCCTACTCAAAGTTTGGCAAATGTCTTACGAGGATATCTCATCAGTAAGTTTTAGTTAGTGTGATATCAGCTATGTATTGGGCCAGGAGACTGTGGGATAGCAAGCTGATCAAAGAAAGTGAAAATATGGTTGCATTGTCTTCAAGTTCCTTTTATTTCTGTCAAGAAATTTGTTGTCATAACCCTTGTAGGTTATTTTACTTTCCACTTTGCCTGTCTTTTAAGTTCTTCTCTTTAAATTTATTGCTCTACAGTTTCAACATAATGTATCTTGGCACATATTTCTTTTGTTTCATTCTGCTTAGGGTATATTGGAATTTCTGAATCACAGTAACATTCTCAATATTTGCCTCAGAACAACTAGGTCTTTACAATTTTTTTTTTAATTACTTTAAGTTCGGGGGTACAGGTACAGGTTTGTTACACAGGTAAACTTGTGTCATGGGGGTCTGTTGTACAGATTATTTCATCACGCAGGTATTAAGCCTAGTACTCGTTAGTTATTTTTCCTGATCCTCTCCCTCCTCCCACTCTCCACCATCGAATAGGCTGCAGTGTGTTGTTTCCCTCTATGTGTCCATGTATTCTCATCATTTAACTTCCACTTATTAGTGAGAACATGTGGTATTTAGTTTTCTGTTCCTGTGTTAGTTTGCTAAGGATAATGACTGCTAGCTCCATCCATGTCCCTCCAAAGGACATGATCTCATTTTTTCAATGACCGCATAGTATCCCATGGTATATATGTCCCACATTTTCATTTTTGTGTGTGTTCACTGTTTCAAACTCTGGATTCAGCTTACTATTTTTTTTCATGATCAGAGAGGAAATATAAGTTTCTTCTTATTTCTTGAGAAACCAAAATACAATACAAAGTTTATTATATCCAGCATCTAGTTAGTTATATTTTATTAAGAGAGGCCTTCAGAGTGCTATCAATTGAAAATATTTAGCTCAGATTGTCTACCACAAATTCCACGTTTAAAATATCTATATTTGTTAAAATAATGATAGGGTTCTTATTTATTTAAAACATGATCAAAACACTTAATAGTTTTAAAATAGAAAGTCTGTAACCACAGTCACAATAAATGCATAATTTATAGACATTAAAAGTGTTGTCTTCCTTTAATCACTATCCCAGAGTCAGAGTCTCATTCCTTTTGTTTTGCTCCTCAATGCTAGAAACATTCTGAAGCATTTACCTTGTTTAAGAGTTATATATTTTAAATTTCATGCTCTTTTCCTGGATTTTGTGTGTGTGTATATATATAAATATGGATGCTAAATAATTTACTATGAATATATATATATATGTTCATAGTAATATATATATGTTCATAGTAATATATATTCATAGGGTATATGTGTGTATATGTATTTTATAGTAAATTATTTAGCATCGCTCATGAGTAATTTGATGCTTCTTTTTTTAATGTTTTGGACCAAGAGATGATGCTATCATAGGTATGCAATGAAACATGATCTTGAGAGTCAAAAAAAAAAAGAAAAAAGAAAAAAGAAAAAAATCAACTCAGTGTATTAATAGCTTTAGAAAAGTCTAAGTGAAATGGTGCATTTGCCACCATTAACATTACTATAATGAGATCTTTATTTCTGGACTGGCCCATATCCACAGGAGTAAGAAGTTTTAGAAAAGATTCACTTCAATTCTCTTTGCCAATCTTCCTAAACTTTATCAAAAAGATAGTATATCATTGCTTTCTTTTTGAAAGTAATGTGTACCGCAATCTCTATTTTAGTTAAAGGACTATCCTCTGTAAAATAAATCATTCATTGATTTTGTATATATGCAATTATGTATATATGCAATCTAGAATTTCTACTACCCATGTTATTCTAGATGCTAAATTCTTCTTATATCATATTTACCTACTAATTATTTTCACAAAGATGGCAAATATAAATATTATTGATTACCATTTTCCACATGGCAAACATGAAGTGAGGCATGATCAATTGTCCTATTCAAAGCATTTAGTTATTAAGCCAGGTTAAGAACCTAAGGCTCTCTTTAATTTTACTCAACAGTTTGTTTTCTAAAGCCTCTTAAAATAAAACCAACCTAGAGAAGCCTGAGTAGTCTAAAGGCTTAGACTACTTATCATTATCTATCTTGCTTCTAAAAAATTAAAGGTTCCTATCACCGCCGTGGCTTTATAGACACATTTTGATAATTTCAGGCTGAATTTTTTCTAGATGTTTCTAAAGGATTTTTGCCAGTTTCATAACCAAGAGAATGGATGAGTGAAGAGAAAAAATATACTCAAGTTTCTTCTTTACTACTAGGTTCTAAGCAATGGCTGCAAATTTATGCAGTGAGCCGTCATTCCACCCACTCCTTTTTGTCTTTGTTTCAACTGGGCTTCACCTCAGGTGCCACACTGCTTTTTGGTCCTTCTTCTGCCCCTCCTCTGCAGACTGCAGGACTTGCTTCACTGCAATTCACAACCTATTCACATATCCCCTATTCCGTCTCTGCCTAGGATTCTGCTCCACAAGTTTAAGTCCTGTCTTATCTTACTCTCACAAAGTTTCATGTGGTTCTTCTTAGGATTATTATTTATTATTGTTGTTGTTTCAATTTTATAGACAAGGAAATTGAAGCTCAAGGAGACAAAGTCACTTGGCCTAAGCCACTCAGCTTATAAGTAGAAGAGACAGAGTTTGAAACAGATCTGTTTGATTTCAAAGGCTCACTTCTTAAACCCTAGGCCATTATATTAGTCTGTTCTCAAACTGCTGGGTAAAGACTTACCAGTGACTGGGTAATTTATAAAGAAAAAGAGGTTTAATGGAGTCACAGTTCCATGTGGTTGAGAAGGCCTCACAATTACAATGGAATGTGAAAGGCACATCTTACATGGTGGCAGACAAGACAGAATGAGAGCCAAGAAAAAGAAGAAATCCCTAATAAAACCATCAGATGTCATGAGACTTATTTACTACCATGAGAACAGGAGGGCACTTAAAAAGATTCCAGGACCACAAATAACTCAATAAATCATGGGGGAAACCACCATTCAAAGGGAAATCACAATTCAAGGTGGGATTTGGTGGGGACACAGCCAAACCATATCAGGCATACACATTCACATCTTTGCCTGATGTCTGTGGATGAAGCTGGAAAGCTATTCCGGAATATATCATCAAATGTCCTACCTATAGTTCTCCACAAAGCCCTGCTTGTCCTGAGGCAGGGCTGGCTTTCATCTGACTCTGGTTGAGTTGCTAGGGAACTCCTCACAGGGCCTGTGTTTTCTCCTCCCAGGGATGTTTTGTCTCTGGTGCATGTGAATGTGTATGGGTTGCTGTTGTCTGCCTGACTGCTGTTTGTCTGTTCTTTATAGCATAAAGTTAGGTCAATGCCTTGTTGTTAAACTTACTCTGAAAGACTTAGAAAGTCTCAGGCAGAAGGTTTCTCCAGGTAGTGCTCTTAAAAAGATTCCAGGACCACAAATAACTCAATAAACTAAACATCCTTGTATATAAATGCACTCCTGGCTTTTATACGATACATTGCTAATAAACAGAAGATTCTTTGGGGCAAGATCTGGGACTAACTGTTGAATCTTCTTCATATGTTCTATGCATCATAATGATACAGGGGGTGGGCAGGGAAGTGCTGGGTAAAGAAAGGTGAGATCCCAGAGGAGGGCTCCACCCTTGGACCTGTGCCCACAGACCTAGGTGAAGACAGGCACTCCTGTTTTCATGCCCAAATGTTGCATTTTCCAAGATCACTCTGGCCCACCATGCCACCAATCCTGTGCCTATTAAAACCCTGAGACCCTAGCTGGCACAAACACATGCACTTGGACATTGAGAAGAACACATGAGCAGAAGGAGACACAGGCACATACCAGCAGACACTGGGAGGCCATCTACAGCGGGCGACTTGCAGTTTGGCCAAGGGTGGTCAGAGGAGAGCCCCACCGCTGGGTTGTCTGACACCAGGGGAAGATCACTTTCCCACTCCAACGCCTTCTGGGCTCCCCGTCCACACTCCTGAGAGCTATCACCACGCAATAAAAACCTTGCACCTATCTTCCAAGCCCATGTGTAATTCGATTTTTCCCATACACTAACGCAAGAACCTCGAGATACAGAAATCCCTCTGTCCTTGCAATGCTAATCTGATTAACACAAACTGCCTGTGGACAGCTAAGCTGAAAGAGCGTACTGTACTGTAACACATGCCCACTGGGGCTTCAGGAGCTGTAAACACTCAATCCTAGATGCTGCTGTGGGGTCACACCCCACGTAACCTTGTCTTATTCCTAGTTCCACAAACTTTCAGAGAGAGCAAACTGGAGGCCCAGGGATGGGAATGGTCTTGTACAATGTATATTTTTTCCCATGAATAAATGCTTAACAGATACAAATTAAGAGCTTTCACATAAAAATCCAAATTTTAAATACTTCTTGCAATGTCAAAAGATCCAACAGCACTGGACTCCTGTGTCTGCCTAACAGCCATACGCTGGAGTGAAAAGCAACTGTCCCTTGCAGTTGGTATGAGCTTCCTATGTCTCTATCACTTCTTGTGAAATTCCAACCACTGATGCCAAAACTTACTGCTGGTAACTTTGACACACTATTGTTTTTCTTCTTGCAGAGTTAAAAGGCCAGTAAAACAATTCATAGCATAATTTTTCTATCCAAAGTGGGAAAATCAAAGACTGTGTGTTTCAAGAAAAATTGGTGTGAGGTTGGGCACAGTGGCTCACGCCTGTAATCCCAGCACTTTGGGAGGCCAAGGTGGGCAGATCACGAGGTCAAGAGATCAAGACCATCCTGATCAACATGGTGAAACCCCGTCTCTACTAAATATATAGAAATTAGCTGAGTGTGGTGGTGTGCGCCTGTAGTCTCAGCTACTTAGGAGGCCAAGGTAGGACCATCCCTTGAATGCAGTAGGCAGAGGTAGCAGTGAGCTGAGATCACACCACTGCACTCCAGCCTGGCGACAAAGAGAGACTCCATCTCAAAAAAAAAAAGAAAAAAAAGAAAAATTGGTGTGAATATAATTTTTTGCAAAGATGAAGACTCTTCCTATGCGTTTGATATAAAGAATGTTTGTGATCAAAGAAAAAACCTAAAATATCCTGAAAAATAATTTATGGTAAAAACTATAAAAATATGTTGAAAAAATACATACTTAAAATAATAAAAAATGAGCAATATTTAAAATATTCTGTTTTTCAAAGTGATGTTGCTGTGAAACACAATTATGATGCGTGAGGGCAATTTTATTTTTCGTCTTGAGACCCTGGTCTAGAGGTTTGGACTTCATTAGTCTGTTTGGATAATTTTTCATTAATTATTTAATTTTATCACAATAATAATTCTGTTATATGAAATTAACATTTTTTGGAGCTACAATTTGTGATACAAAGATATATAAAATCTGCCCTCTGCCCTCAAGCAACTATCTTGATATTGACTCATTCATTATTTCAGGAAACATTTATTGAGTTACTCTGAGCATCAAACATTGGGCTGAACTGGTGATACCAAGATGAACTATAGAGTGTCATCCCATAAAAAGTTTATAGTCAAATTGGAGAGACTTATAAGTAAGCAATACAGTGTAGTATGGCAGTGGATGGGCTCAGGGTACAGTGGGATCTTAAAGTGGAAAGAGTGAAGAAGCAGGGCAAGGCAAGGGAAGGTAAGAAGAAACAGAGCCAGGTACTATGTTGGTAATTAATTCTCCATGGGGTAACATGCTGTCCTGCACATCTTGCAAGCAGAGGCTCAGAGTGTCTTTTCCTCTGGAGAATCTTTCCAAGGATGCCTGTACAGCAAATAGCCTTGGATGATAGAGATGTCTCTCTGTAGAACAAAGGGCAGGCACGCCTGCTGTCCTCTATAACAAAGACAATGTCTCCCTCTGGAGACTGTCCATCATAAGATTTGAGTTCCTTAAGCTCAGGGTTCATCTCCTGTATTACAACCCATTGAGTATGGAGGTGTCATCTGGGCCCGTCCACATTCCCCACCATGGGGTGTGAAGGCAAGAGGAACAGATGCAACTATGTTGATCCTTCTGCTGCTCCCCATGCCACGAATAATAACATTCTTCATCTCTGATCCAGGAGTCTCACTTCTGCCAGCATCCATGAAACTACAGCAGACTAATTTGTCAGCTTGTAACTTGATTACAATCTCAGACTCTTCTCAGTTCTTTGTATAGTTTGTTGGCAGAATTTTGTCCTGTTTATCTGAAATTTTGTTTATCTAGGTTGGGGAAGGGACATGTTTGTTTATTGGAATTAAAAAACAAAATAGAACATGGAAAATGTGCTTTGAGAAAATAGAGTCAAAGACCCTTCTTATCGCTGCTCACATTTCTGTGCAGGCGAAATACAGCAGAAGTAGACATCAAAGACAGTCTAGAAGGAAATAGAAAGGGAGTTTTCATAAAACAGCAGCATGTGACCTAAAACAGATGTGGTGCATTGGAGACATAATTATTACCGCTCACTATCTAAGGACTGGGTCATGAAATAGGAACTTCAGGCTTTTTCTAATTTAATTTTTTTTGTTTTACCAGTTAGTGGCAGTATGTGAGCTGCCTGATTCCCATAGTCCCGCCTCGCACATTTCCTCCACATCTTCATCCCTCCTCCAGCGCCCGCCAGGTAGCGCCTGCCCCTGATCTGTAACTTCTGAATGGTGCCATGAAAGGTTTTCTCTGTCATGCTTACTTCTAAGCCTTGCTGAATTCTTTCTGCACATTATGTCATCATAGCTGGGCGGAGGGGGGCTTCCCATTTCAGTGCCTGTTTAAGGTAGGACTTGTCAGCATGCTTCAACCTGTTAAAGAACCAAAAATAGCTACACCTCTTGAGAAGTTACACTCTGAAGCTGGTTTAGGTTTTATGTAACTCTGCTCGCTCTCCCTTGAATGTGTCTATTTCTGCCTCAAACTTTTCCTCTTCATAAAAAGCATAGCTATTTTGATTGGATTTGCATTTGTTCTTTCTGTCATGCAGAAGCACACTGACATCCCAGAGGGGCAATGCTGGATTCACAGTCAAATGAGCACGTTCTTCCTCTCCCTAGCATTTCATCTCTGTAAGAAAGTGACCAGCCACTAGGTAGCATCATTAGAATAGCCACACTCATTACAGTGATGTTTTAAAACAGGCAAATTAAAATGAGTCAGGAGAAGATGGCTGATGGAATTCATTAGGAAGAGATAACTTTCAGCAGAAAAAGGCAGAGTGTGAGACTCTCAGCACAGCCGTGCACTGTGAGACATAGATGTGCAACTGCCTATGTTTTTCACAGCCTTCCCGCTTCTCCTCAGACAGGCACCCCTCAATCACTACCCTATAAAACAGGTTTTGTTTTTCCTGTCTGTGCTTTTTCGGGTGAATGTGTGGGTGCGGTGGTGGAAGCGCAGGTGGAGGAGTGGTTTTATTAAAGAAGAAATACCAGAGGGGTGAGAGGGTGGGATCTATTAGAAATGGAACAAGCAAACAGGTTAAAGGGAAGAGTTTGTGTTTGACTGAAACAAACTGTAAGAGGGAGTGGAGATGTAAATCTCAGACACCAAGCTGGGTTTGGAAGACCAATCCAGGCAGGGTGATGCAGACGTCATGCTTTCCATGAGAATCTTTTTAAAATCTCTTTTTTACAACTGCATTTTTTTCAGATACTGGCATTGATCTACTCTGGAAAGACTTTAAAAGTCCACTCAACTACAGCTCTTTCTTCATTTTTTTTCTCTCTGCTTGCTAAATGAACACCAAGCTCACAGGCCCAGATTATCTTTGCCTAAAGGAAGGCAACACTTGTGTGCTCTGTGAGATGAGTTTATCAGCACAGTTGAAATGCAGTCTTTTAGGATTTGTCTATTTTTCTCTAGCTCTGTGTTAATCCTCCTGCTATCATCTCTGTCAGGTTTGTTGACAATAATCAGTTTTCCATCAAAGGTAGGCATACCTGAACACAAGTAGCTAAGCCTACATCCAATAATGAGTTATTTCGTTTGCAAACAGCTAAACCTAATAAAATGTTAAACTATGAGTCACCTTTTATTAAGGATAAAAGCCATCTGTCACCTTCCATCTATGTATTTGCCGACGTTGATGCAAAAACCATTGATACATTCTATTTAGTTTCATAAATAAGAAAATGCAAGTCAAAAACTCTTGGCGATTTGTTTACTGGTCAGAGTTGCAGCCAGAATCAGACTCAAGTTCTCAGTGAAATGTCTATATGGGGAGATGCTAAGAACTTAGAACTTAGAAATATTTAGGTTTGTGCAAAAGTAATTGCCATTTTTGTCATTAAAAGTAATGGCAAAACCACAATGCTTTTGCACCAACCTAATATCTTTCCCTCAATATTCATTCACAGGCTTTCGTATAAACATACACACTTTGACTCCATGAATTTTGAATTTGTGACAAAAGTAATCTAGGTAAAGTCAGAATTTAGACAATGATGTATCAAGCTGGGGAAATTGTTTTCCCTTTTTTTCTAGGAAGAGCAATTTTGAAAGAAACACTTTGATAGATAAATTAACGTAAAGAATGGGATCCTGCAGTCTGCTCAGGCTGTAAAGGATGATTTCTAAATATCACGCATTAGCCAAAGAAAAGACTTTGTTGCCCTCCTTGGGAAGGAAAAAGGGGAAAGGGAGAAAAAAAGAGGGAGAGACTTCAGCCATTGACATGGTAAATGGTTGTGCTTTGAAAAAAGGTGATTATTTCCTATGACTCGCCCTGTTTGGTCACTATAGTCAAACTCAAAATACTTTGTGTGGATAGAATTTGTTGAAACCAGGGAGATTTTTAGATCTTTTGTCCAGGTTCATTGATTTACAGTGAAGGTTGCTGCTCTCATTGAGCATGCATTTAAGAGAGGATAGAGATGAATAAATTAACAAATACATATACAATACAATTTAATAGAGTGATAAATGTTTCAAAGAAAAAAACACCTGGATAATGAAAGACAGTTGGCTAGGTTTGAGCTGACTAGAGATGGTGAGGAAAAGACTCTCTAAGGAGGTGACATGTATGTAAAGGCAAGCAGATGCCCCTCCTTCTTCCAAAATAATGCATATTCAAATATTTTGCTAGTTTATTTTAGGTAATAAAAGACAACATGACTGTTCTGGTGTGCAAGGAGCTCAAGATCTAAGAGGAAAAACAAAATACAATAAAATGGAAGGCATTTAATACAGTTCTCTAAATTCATTCAGAAATACCTCTTCAACGTAAATTCAGCTGGAATTAATCTCTATGGGAAAGGTAAACATGACTGGCTAGCTCTATGTTCACATCTCTTTGGACAAAGGAGACTGTGTCAGTCAAGTCTCTTGGTTGCACACTTCAGAGTCCAATTCAAGCTTGCTTAATTGAAATGGGGACTTACTGAAGGAATATAGAGGGACTGTCAAAAGTGGTGAAAAAAATGGACGGCAAATCTTGGAAAACAGGCAGGAAACAAAATGGTTCCTAAGACTATGCAGCCGCAAAAATCTGACCAAGATGCCACCATGTCATCATTTCTCTAAGCCACAGTTGCTGCTGGGGATACTACCTCCATGATTGAATGAATCTCAGTCTGGCAGTCACTCATAGACTGTCTCACATCAATCAAACAAATTCTGACAGTCCTGTGCACTTTGGATCATTCCCACCAGCTTCAAAGTCTCAGGCCGGTATATGCAATCAGCCAAGCTAAAAGACAGTTCATTTTCCAGGTCTCAAAGGGGAGGGAAAGGGCAGGCCTGGCTGGTTCCCTTTGGTTTCCACAGAGAAATGAAACTACCTATTCTACTAAGACTTGCACAAGGGAGTTCCCTTGAAATAGGAAAGAGGATTGAAGTTTGGGTAGGAAAAATGTCAAATATTCTGAAATATGTTACTATGTTTGCCTCCCTATCTGCATTTACACCTTCATCACCATACTAATATTTTAAGATAAAAAGCTCTTGTCTAATATAACTATTATTTGTATTGTCAAAAATTACCATCACCTAACTCCAGGACTGGAACCCCTTCTGTCTCTAGACCTGTCCCAACCTCACTTCAGTAGTCTCTAATGCAGAGCCTGTCGGTGACACCAGGCTTCCCTAGGCCAACAGCATTATCATCACCTGGGAACTGGTTAGAAATGAAGATTCTCCAATCACAACCCATCCCCAATGCATTGAAACCTTTGCACATAGGACTCAGCCATCTGAATTTTAAGAAACCCACTGGGTGATTCCAATTTATTCCAAGAATAAAGCTGAAAGGAATTTGGTCCTTGTGGGTCCATTTTTGTGTAACTGGTAGCCTTCCGTTAGCTTTTTCCACTGGACATGGTAGGACTAGTACCCCAGGGGCTTTCTCAGTTCCATAAATCCTCCCTCCATTCCCCTTGGTGAAACAGTAATCTTTGGTCATCTAATAGTTAAGTTTAATTCTTATTTAAGATTAAAATTTTATCATTCACTATTTTTTTTCCCCATAGAATGAGCTTTGTAATGCCTGTCAGCAGTCTGTGTTGGACACTTTGATGCACTGTCCCAATTTCCCTTCTGGAATAAAAGACCCAAAAATCTAGCTGCTTTGGGGATTGTCTCCATTAAAGAGAGCCATCTCACTGAAGTTCACACCCCCTTTAAGGGTGGTCCACATCCAATTACTGATTGCCTCACAAGTGTAAAGGACTGACCCTCTTCTTACCCAGTTGAGGATAGTGTTAAGGGATCAACCCAGCTTAGCTACCTATAGGATCAACTGAGGCTTCTTTTGAAGCTACAACAGTGTGACTGTCCCCTCTGCCAGGTCCTTCCCTTCCACAGGTGTGGCTCTTCAGAACACTCCCTGATAAACCTGTATGCTAAGCCCCATCTCATATTCTGCTTACAGGGTAAACCCACCTGCAGAACCATTTCATTCCAAATCTAAGGAATAATTGTCTTATCCACTGAGAGAAACAATTCTTCCTTGAATAGGAACATTCCAACAATCTTGATGTCCAAAGTTGCAAGAATAGGAAGCAAACATTTTGTGAGTGGATCATTGTTTTCTGAACATAGTTATTCTGACATGAATCTAACTACTCCATACTCTGCTGGTTCAGAGCATCTAACACATCCAGCAGTTCTGCTCCACCATCTCTCATGACGTTGTCTCCAAGCTGGCACCCTGATAAAAATGGCAATCATTCTTTCTCTCATTTTGCTAGGGACAACTGTTTCTGGATACAGAATTAAAGCATTGACTGACTTTGTTAGTGTCATAATGGAAAGCAGGACATTGTTTCTCATCAAGACTTATATCAAGAGGGTTTCTCTTCAAGTAGAAAATTTGTTTGAATGCTACACAACTAAAATATTGGCATGGGCTATGGAGCCTTCAAGCTGTATGGCAAAGAATTATATAGGATAGGGAAAATAAACTCCATATAGGAAAAACAGGAGTAACATTGCATGTAGGTGGCTAAGCATTAGATAGGTTCAGAAACAGAAAGCAGTCTGGTTTGTCACAAGATTGAAAGTAAACTTTATAAATACTGTCAGTAATTCAGACATGTCCATCAACATACATATAACTATTTGATGCACCAGCTAATTACTCTCACACATTTTTAAAATGGAATCTTGGCATTCAATCTCTATTGAGCACAATTTAAATTAATTTATATGCTCTCAGGTAAAAAAAATTATTTGAAATATTAGATAAGTCTGACCTTCATAATTGAGATGCCTTTTCTCCCTAGTTAGCCTAATAACTGAACGTTCTGTACATGTTGCATTCTATGGGTCATGAGTGACTATTTGGACCTTATCCAAAGTAAGATGATTATAATCACTCAAAATTAATCTATTAATTGAATTTTTTTCATGTGCATAGGAATGCAAATGTCAACCTGTGTCTCACAGCCTAGTAGACTAATTTGAACTATTTGAATAGTTATGTAAACGTTATTTCAGAAATTTAAAAAATTAGCAGCAGTTAGGTAAAAACAATTTCCCATATAAACAGAATTTATTTGACTTCTTGACAGAAATACAAACTAAAATTATCTGTAAATACTTTTCATATATGTGTGAACTGTATATACTCATACATATACATTCTTAATATTCATAAGAGTAAGGTCTGAGAAATAATTCCAAAGTATATTAAACTTAAGCTTTGTTACAAAGATAAGATTCTTCAAGTGAAGAACACTGTATGAATCAATGGAAACTGTATGCAAAGATAAGAGAAAGCATCATGTATTATAAAACTACAAGGGATTCAGTGTGGCTGGAAAATGATTTGTATATGAGTATGGCAAGAAATAAAGTTAGAAGTGAACAAAGGTTAGGTCACAATGGGTATTTTCTGTCAACCCAATAAGCTTAGATTGTGTTCTTCACTTCAGCACTATAACCTCATAAGACATTATCTTTAAACTAGAACCATAGTTAAATTTCCAATCATCATTCCTTTTATTCTACCGAGACCAACAGCTTCTGGTTACAGGGAAATAAAATCAGCAGATCTCTAAATTCAGCTAATGAGTAAGCATTTCACAGTATTCAAGGAATAAAAAATATGTTTTTAAAGTAATTTTGTTTTAAAGGATAATATGCATATAAGTGAACAGTTTATAATTTCCTCCATACCACAAATCTTGCTTTAGCATGCAGGAGTTGTGTGAGTCAATGAGTCCATCAGGTGAAAGCAGACCCAGGCTGGTGCTTCAGATTTCATCACCAAGCCCTGGCTGCTGCCTCCCCTATAACTTCTTGAGCCAGCTCCCTGATAGCCACTATTTCACCAGAAATGTCCTCTTGTTTGCTTATCCAGGAGGGCTGCCCTTCTACATTTATTAAGGTTTTCCTTCATGTAAGACATTTCCTGCCCACAGCCTTTTCAGTGTCTGCAAATACGCCTGGAAGATTAACTGCTTTCCCCAAAAAGGCACTGGGATAGTGTGTGTGTGCTTGGGGTAAGGAGAAACAAAGAGAGAGACTTTCTCAGGGAGGAGAAAGTATTATGGACAGGAAATATTTTGGAAATATCTCAGAAAATAAAATTTCACAAAGTTGCTTATGGCCAACATCACCTAATTATCTATACATATAAATCCTTTGCTGATGAAATATGAAAAGAGAAAGAAAAAGGCAAAGTGCATTAAATCTACCTGAGGTGCATGGATTCTCATTAGGAGTGAAATGGTTTCCTTAGGGGCTGAGACTCATGAATCAGTGGTTATTTTCATGATTACCGCATTTCAACAATTGCATTCTTGCTTCCTGAATTTTGTTTTGGTTTTCAAATAATGCTCTTGGGAATCTAAAATGCATACTAAAATCTACGAGGGAAGCATGCTTTATTACATCTAATGTTTTGACCCAGCTACTCTAGTTCTTGTAACAGAGACAATAATATTCTTAACAACAATCAAATTAATAGAGGAAAATGGTAAGAAATCACTGTTTATAGTTTATTCCCAAAGAAAGTGTCTCAAGTAGGTGTGAATATGTGATTACTCACCTGACAACATTGCCCATAAGATGTGTGGTGCAAATTAAGAAAATGACATCTCTAATGAGATAAACTCTTATGAAAATATTCCCTGACCTTAGCATTTCCATTGGGAAGGTTTTGCTAGTAAAATTTTTATTGGTGGAGTTTATATGACTTTACCAGACCAAATTTGATGATATTCATATCTTTAAAAGTTTAGAGTGATTGCTCTGTCATTACACCTAGAGTTGTTAATAGGCAATGATAGAAAATGCAGAGAACACCTAGTAGACTTGATGTAATCATAAATTTAGAATGTCCCTCTCCTCTCTGTTGGGATGTAGAATTGAAAACCATTTTCAAGGCTGACCACAGTGGCTCATGCCTGTAATCCCAGCACTTTGGGAAGCCAAGGCAAGTGAATCACCTGAGGTCAGGAGTTCAGGACCAGCCTGATCAACATGGTGAAACCCTGTCTCTACTAAAAATACAAAAAATTCGCCAGGCAGTGGCAGGCACCTGTAATCCCTGCTACTCAGGAGGCTGAGGCTGGAGAATTGCTTGAACCTGAGAAGTGGAGGTTGTGGTGAGCCGAGATCATGCCATTGCACTCCAGCCCGGGCAACAAGAAACCTCTTTTTCAAAAAAAAAAGAAAGAAAGACAGAAATCCATTTTCATTTTCATGGCATAATTGAATTAAGCTGTTACTTTATTTTGGAGGCTTGTTGATTCATAATCCAAAAGGATTGATTTGTGGAGCATCACGAGAACAAAAGCTAGATGCTGAATAGAAAAATATAATTAAGCAGCCTAAAACCAGTGTACGAATAAAACTATTTCTGAATTAACATCAATTATAAAATGAGTTCAAGAGAGTATTTACTGCTGAAGCTGGAAAGTCTGTGGTTTATGGATCAATTTTTTTTAATCTGACTAGAGCTTCCTGTTATTTGTTACTGAAGAATGAAAATAATATTAAAAATAGTAATAGTAATCCTTTAATAGTGCTGATTATTTAACTGCTATAATGCTAGTTTCTATTTACATATTTTATTATCTGGTATATATATTATTTCATTTTATATTTTCACAGAAATTCACCAAATAAAAATTACTATTAATGATGATCAAATCATGTTCAGGGAATGCTATTATTCCAACTTAGTTTGCAAAACTTGTTATGATACCAAAAGAAAAAAAGTGTGTGCAGAGGAATGGAAAATCAATCACAGTTGGCTTTGGTAGACTCTATTCTCCAAAATATTTTAAGGACTAAAATTTGACTGAGAATGTCTCAAATATCAGTCTCTTGACTAGTAGCTAAGAGATACCTTCTTTTAGAATATTAGGAAGTTAGCTTAGAAAACATAAGAACACATGTCTTTTAGTATTGGGAATATTTATAAGTTAATATTTATAAATTAATATTGGGAACATTTATAAATAAAAGGAGGAGACCGTGATACATGGAGAGGAAATGTTAGCACTGAGGGAAACACAGGTAAACTCTCCTGGTGTCTGAATGGTGGTCCTTTCCTTGTTAGGCTTTTGGAGCTGTGTTGTGCAGAATGGAAGCCTAGCATTTGAGCAGGAGTTAATAGAGTGAGAGATGAATGGTGAATGGGGTCCTTTTTGCACACTCAAGAAAGTTCCAGTGTTTCTTGGTGTTCTTGCAAGAGGGAATTACAGGTAAAGTTAAGGGATGAGCTATAGGTAGGTAGCCTACACAGTACACGAAGGAAATTACTGGGATGGTGATATGCTTTGGCTGTGTCAAAATCTCATCTTGAATTGTAGCTTCCATAATCCCCATGTGTCATGGGAGAGACCTGGTGGGAGGTAATTAAATCATGGGGGTGGGTTTTTCCCATTCTATTCTTGTGACAGTGAATAAGTCTCATGAGATCTGATTTTTTTTTTTTTTTAACAAAAGGCAGTTCCCCTGTACAGGCTTTCTTGCCAGCCACCACGTAAGATGTGACTTTGCTCCTCCTTCATCTTTCACCATTATTGTGAGGCCTCCCCAGCCATGTGGAACTGTGAGTCCATGAAACCCCTTTTCCTTTATAAATTACCCAGTCTCAGGTATCTCTTCATAGCCGTATAAAAATAAATTAGTACAGATGGTCAGCTTCTATTTACACAAAGCCTTTATCACTCTTAGACTTAGGTGATAGGCATCCCACCCTTGCCTCTACCCCACAACCACATTACTGGGATCCCCTCTCCTGGTCCCCAGTAGGAGTTTGTGGAACTAACACTGCAAGGTCACCTGAAGCCCAGACCCTCCTCCTTCAAAATTATGCTTGGATATCCAGGATTTGAAAATTCTTCACCCAATGTCCTGAGCCTGTTTCCAGTGTGCTATGAGTCTCTTCCAGAGTCTATTCCTCTGAGGATGGGAAACTCACACATGGGATCACCTTTGTGCCTAGGAGATAACCACAGGGGTGCTCTGTGCAGGCATGAGGGCAGAGTTAGGGCTTGCAAGCATGTCAGGCACCTCTTGATGTGGGACAAAGCCAAGGGTGAGAAGAAAAGGCCACCACAGCTAGGGGCTGGGTGCCGGGATGTGCTTTTTCCTCATCTCTATGTTCCAGCACAGGATTTCAAGAATTCTAAATAAGATTCTGTCCTAGGGCGTTATGAAAGTGCATTTGTCAAACTAGGAGAATAGAACATATTTTACTTAACAGATTGTGAGCTTGACATATAACATTTAAATATTCAGACAACAGCTTGTAGATTTCCATTTGTACTCTTGCTCTAGGCCCTGCTAATGTTAAGGGTGGGTGTGCCGAATATTCTAGATAAAACGGTTTTAAGTTTATATTGCGTGAGATCAGAGATTCCTTAATACTTAGCATCTAGTATAGTGCCTGACATAATAGTAAATACTCAATTATTATTTGAGGATGAAACACTAAGTTCTTTTATTATTAATATAAAAGAATATACTATTTATTATATATTTGGCCTATCAGCACAGTGGTGAAAAATTATATTTCTAGAGCACAAGCTCCTGGAATGGGAAGTAAAAGACAGCATTTTCTGCAACAACAGCGAGTAGATTATCTACAACTATGTAGATCACTTAGCAATATCTCTGTCACTTAGTGAATCTAGAGTAAATATTACCTACCATTATTAATTATACAGTCTACAGATTATAAATTCTGGGTATTTCATCAGTTGAGATTCAGTACGTGGAGTTTTTGTAGTTGTTTTAGAATATGTGATCAATTTTTTAACATCATGAAAGTACCCATGAAAAGACTTCTTGCCACCTAAATAATTTAGTATTCATCCTAATTGGTGAGTTCCAGCACTTGTAAAACTATTTATTTGATTAATGCCTAGAGCAGTGACATCCTCAGAGTAGATATAAATTTTATTTTAAGCTATCCTTTAAATGAGAGAGTTTTATTTCCTTCAAATTCTAATCTGTCTGTTAATTTTTCCCATATATATATATATATATATATAATTTTTTTTTTTTTGCAGCACTCATCAATTCATACTCAGCCCGTGAATCCAAAAGCACTCATCTAGGATTTTTAAACATACTGCATGCTGAGACCATTAAAGGGTTTGATTAAGCTATAAGAAAGCTATATATATATTTGCTAAGGGAATCTTATTTCTTAAAATAATCTGTCAAAAGGATACAGCATTTATTTATGAGTTTGTCCAAGTTTATCCGTGTATGAAAGAAGGTGATCCTAAAAAGTAGCTGAGCCATAATTATTTCAGGCCTCTACAAAAAAAAACAAACAAACAAAAACACCTTGACCTGGTTGGAGTCATATGTGCCCCTTGCCTTTTAGAAAGAGTTCAGTATCGCATTTGCCTATTTGAACAATATTTCTGTAATAAAATAAGGATTACAATGATTCTTCTACGTTTAGTTTCAGAAAACCCTTGCCTTTCCAGAAAAGTTTGTAAGGCAGTGGTGAGGAAGAGTTTATTAGAATATTTGACAATGTAAACATAAGTAAATCTCTTTTTATTTAGTGAGCAAAGAAAAATCAACCCATATCACTTTCCAAGAAACAGTGATTGTAGTAGCCCATTGTAGGGGGCAGGTAAAAATCTATACATGTGTTTTTCCTGTACCATTTGTCATTTTTATTTTTAATTATTTAATTTCTCTCTTCATTTCTCTTTCTTTCTTTTTACTTTGGCTTTAATCATATATACTACTCATATATTCCTATACTCATATACTAATCATATATTCCTTTTGGGAATAGGAAGGATTAAGAATACTATGGATCCCCTAGTGTAAACTCATGAAAGTTGCTGTGCATTTTCAGTACCTGCCTCAGGGCATCTAGTATGCTTGCAATATGTATATAGCCAATAAATGAATAAAATAAATAGAATATTTAGTGATTTTACATGAATCCCAGATTCTAATAGCAGTTTGCAAAACCCACATGAAATCGTAGTTTGATGGGCAGAAATTATATCTTGAGCAAGAGAAATCAAATTTCAGTCTCCTAAGCCTGTGCCATCTAATAGCATTACTGATTGAATTAAGCTGGCTTACTTTGTGGCAAAACCCATTGCTTGGGCACAGGCACAGAGGATAACAATAAGGAGGACAATTTTCTGGAAAGTACTATGTTCTGTGCCCTCTCTGCCACTGTCTCTCACCAAAGAAGTATTTAAATAATTAAGGGAATTCAGTTCTGGATTATCACGTTAGAAACTTAAGCCAAGTGGGAAAAGCCCATTTGCCTCCATTTTTCCAGATGTTGTTCCTCATATCCTAGAAAAACACCCATTCTCTCCATATATGTTTTCCATTATTCACACGTGGGAGCTGCATTCTTGCTGCTCTGTTGAGCCATGTTGCCTCAGTGAATGTTAGCTTGGCATCAGTCAACTGGAAGAGCTGTTTATGGGCAAGTGTACCAGGCTCGACAACTTGCTGTCCACTGGTCACTGCAGCCCCAAAGGACTATATTGACAAACCAGTAGTCCTTCTAGAATTGTAAATGTATGTGGGTAGAAAAAAGATGGGGATTGTGACAATATTGCTATAAATGTATTTTGGTACAATACCGTATTTATACTTTTCATCTAACTTCATTTGATCATCACAATACCTCTGTGAGCTAGAGAGAATAATTATTAGTATATTCATTTCAGAGTTGAGTAAACTGATACTCAGAAAGATTCAGTAGCTGGTTCAAGCTTCATTGTTCACTTTGTCAATAAGGCAGAAATGTGGCTCTGGGCCATGCTGTCTCTCTAGCTGTGTCCTATAGGACACAATTAAAATGAAAATTAGCCATACGGAGAAAGGGAGAGAGGTGCTTAGATTGCTAAAAGGAGATATTTTGCTGAAGATTCTACAAGAATGAAAGAGAAGAGCCAATTTAATTAAAATCCTTGGGAAAATAGTATAAATATCATCCAAGGCTTCTCCCAGTTGCATAGTGCTGGTATTTGAAAGCTTACTTCAAATTGGATGCATTACCTGTATCATATGAACCAGCGCTACCTTTCATAAAAAAAAAAAAAAAAAAGTCCCTTCCTCAAAAAAAAAAAACCCAAAAACCTCCATTCAATACAAACCAGGAAGAAAAATAAAATTAATTTTCTCTCTCCCTCCAAAACTGTGATTTCATTTCAGTAATAAATAGATAAGCTAAACTTATTTACTGCTTCAGGTACTCTTCTACATATTTTAACTCACCGAGTCTTCACAATAACCCTAGGAACTTAGTCCCATAATTATGCCATTTAACAGATGAAGAAACTGAGGCACAAACTGGTTAGAAAGTGCCTGAAGTCACACCACTAGTGACTAGCAGAGGGAGAATTTGAACCTGTCCCACATCCTTTAATACCAGGTTCAAACATCTCTGAAATAAATGGCAGACTAACATTTCTCTGGTAGAAAACTCATACATGGTACAATTTCTTAGTGGAGCGCTTCCTCTCACAAAAGTTACTGCCAAATATAAAATGCAACATTTTATTTTGCGTGCTTTTTACTCCATCAATAATAAATACAACAGTGTGGTCACTGTGATTTCAGGATCAGATAAAATACAGAAACACCAAAGAGTCTATATTCACTTGAACTCGCAGGCACTCCAGATACTATTGCCTATTGCTCTCTCATCTATTTTTGATGTGAATCTCTAGAAGGAGATAAAACAATGATGAGATCATACTGAGTCCCTGTGTTTCAGGTGAAGTATGTCACGGTTCGGTAAACTCCTTGAAAATAGGGATTAAATTATCTACACTG
Source organism: Plecturocebus donacophilus (assembly GCA_004027715.1). Taxonomy (NCBI): domain Eukaryota; kingdom Metazoa; phylum Chordata; class Mammalia; order Primates; family Pitheciidae; genus Plecturocebus; species Plecturocebus donacophilus. The sequence continues at coordinate 25,400 of PVKP010030368.1, forward strand.
AAAGTCACCACTTGCATCCAGAGAATGACCTCAAAATTGTTCCATGAACACACACACACACACACACACAGAAGCAGATTAACGTTAAATGTAAAAATAAAAGCGCTGAAAGAAAATATATCAACATAAAGTAATAACTGCCTCTAAATCATAAAGTGGTAATGGATTTAAAACAATATTAATGTTGTTTAAAGATCAGAAGTATGTGTTGCTTTTCAAACTATTTGAAAAATATCATTTTTTATCTTATATATAAAATAATATTTTTTATCTTCTATAAAATTATAGAAGACATATAGAAAAATTAATAACAACAAAAAATTAATTACTATATGGAAATTTGCTATAAAATAGATGTTCCTAAAACATGTTTTCCTTAAAGTACAATTTTATAATTGGGTTTGATTACTAACAAAGGCCTCAGACATAGAGAATCAACTATTTTAAACATGTATAACAATGGTCAGCAAACGTTTTCTGTAAAGGGTCAGATGATGTGGACTTCCACCAAGATGGCCAAATAGGAACGACTCCAGAGAGCAGTTCCCAGAGAGAGTGACCCAGAAGGTGAGCGATCTCCACATTCCCAAACAAGGTACCACGTTCATTCCAATGGGACTGGTCAGATAGTGGGAATAGCCCAAAAGGGCAAACTGAAGGAGGGCGGGAGTAGCCCAAAGAGGGCTAACTGAAGCAGGACAGGGCACTGCCAAACCCAGGAAGTGTAACTGACCTGGAGGATCAGGGACCATACCCCCTCGACACTCCAGTCCAGATATTGTGCTTCCGCCACGGCCACTGCAACCCACAGCACAGGAGAACACCACTGGGCTGAAAAGTGAGAGCTGTCAACACAGATCTAAACAACAGCTCTGGCCCTCCTGGTGCCACCAGTTGTTGGCACAGACCTGGGCAGAAGTCTTGACTAATGCCGAGAATGCTTGTAGGATGTAACTACCCATCCCCTAGAAAGAGGGAGAGATGAAAGCAGGGAAACAAGTGATACGGCTTGGCAGGTCCCACCCCACAAAGTCCAGCAAACTGAAGCCCTCTCACTAGAGTTTTGCAGCCAGTACATCTGTTTGAAAACGACCCAGGACGATCGAGCTTGAAGAAAGAAGGACACCCGCCATTGGGAAGGCAGGTTTAACCTCACCTGTGTAAACAAAACCCAGAGGAAGACTACGTAGCAGCTGGGCTGAGCCCGAGGCAGCCCAGCAGTGCCTCTGCAGGCAGACAAGTGACAGACTGCCTAATCAAGCAGCTTCCTGACAACTGCAAAACCAAAAAAAAATGACTCATACAGGAAAAATAGCTTCAACTTCCATGAAAAGGACATTCACTCTGAGATACCATCCCAAATCACTAACTTGAAAGATCAAAGGTAAATAAATTCACAAACATGGGAAGAAACCAGCACAAAAAGGACAAAATTATCGAAGACCAGAATGTCTCTCCACCAAGGGACCACAACTCACCAGCAAAAGAACAAAACAGGATGGAGAATGAGTTTAACAAATTGACAGAAGCAATCCTCAGAAGGTGGATAATAAGAAATTTATTTCAGCTAAAGGAACATGTTCTAACCCATGCAAAGAAACTAAAAATCTTGAAAAAAAATGTTAGACCAAATGCTAACTAGAATAACCAGCTTAGAGAAGAACATAAATGACTTGATGGAGGTGAAAAACACAGCACAAGAACATCATGAGACATACACAAGTTTCAATAGCTGAATCACTCAAGCAGAAGAAAGGATATCAGAGATTGAAGATCAGTGCAATGAAATAAAATGAGAAGGCAAGATTAGAGAAAAAAGAGTGAAAAGAAATGAACGAAGCCTCCAAAAAATCTAGGATTATGTGAAAAGACCTAATCTACACTTGATGAGTGTACCTGAATGTGACATAGAGAATGAATCCAAACTGGAAAACACTCTTCAGGATATTATCCAGGAAAACTTCCCTAACCTAGCAAGGCAGGCCAACATCCAAATCCAGGAAATACAGAGAACACCATAAAGATACTCCTCAAGAAGAGCAGCCCCAAGGCACATAATCATCAGATTCATCAGGGTTGAAATGAAGGAAAAAATGCTAAGAGATGCCAGAGAGAAAGGTTGGGTCACCCACAAAGGGAAGCCCATCAGACTCACAGCAGATCTCTCAGCAGAAACCCAACAAGCCAGAAGAGAGTGGGGGCCAATATTCAACATTCTTAAACAAAAGAACTTTCAATCCAGAATTTCATATCCAGCCAAACTAAGCTTCATAAGTGAAGGAGAAATAAAATTCTTTGTGGACAAGCAATTGCTGAGAGATTTCATCTCTACCATACCTGCCCTACAAGAGCTCCTGAAGGAAGCACTAAACATGGAAAGGAACAACCAGTACCAGCCACTGCAAGAATGAAACGAATGGTAAAAACCAACAACACAATGAAGAAACTGCATCAACTAATGGGAAAAACAACCAGCTAGCACCAAAATGACAGGATCAAATTCAAACATAACAGTATTAATGTTAATTATAAATGGCCTAAATGCCCCAATCAAAAGACACAGACTAGAAACTGGATAAAAAATCAAGACCCATC
>PVKP010030369.1:0-27964 GCA_004027715.1 Plecturocebus donacophilus
AGGGGAGCTGCGATCCCCTGTAGGAGGAGAGGCATTCTGATTTCGGGTGTTCTCAGCCTTTTTGCACTGGTTTCTTCCCATTTTTGTGGATTTATCCACCTGTCATCTTTGTAATTTCCAGATTGGGTCTCTGAGTGGACGTCCGTCTTGTTAGTTATGAAGTTTTTTCTGTTTCTTAGTTTTCCTTCGGGGGGCACCCCTTCCCCACAGAGCTGGGCCTTCCCGGGTTCAGCTGTGCTCGCTCTCTCCTCAGCGCTTCCAATTGCTCTTCTCCTTGTGGGGATGGGACCAGCGGAGCCTTTGGGCACCCAGTCCCGTACACTCTGCACTGAGAAGCGCCGCGCCGGCCAAAAGAGTCGCGCTGGCGACCCGGGTGGCTCCTTCGCCGGGAATCTCCATAAAGTTTTCTTACTTTTCTTTATTCTTTTATTGTTTTGGGTGTTTTTGTTTTTGTTTGGTGTTGTTTTTCATTGTGTTTTATTTCCTAAAAGCATTCTTGATTCTATTTGCCTGTTCATATTTGAGTCTTAAAGTCTAGATTAAGTATTGATATCTGAAATTTATTTCCTCTACCTATTTGGAAATTCTTGAAACTTGCATATATTTCCTGTCTCTCAGAAAGGGTCTGGTATGGGGGCTGTGGTTAATAATGATGTATTTCATATTTCCAAATACCTAAAACAGGATTTTAAATGTTCTCACCACAGAGAAATTATAAATATTTGAGGTGACAGATATGCTAGCCTGATTTGCTCATTCCACAATGTATACACATATGGAAACATCATGGTACGCCAGAATTATATAAAATTATTATTTTTAAATTAAAAATGTTAAAACAAGCTGTGCACAGTGGTTCACGCCTGTAGTCCCAGCACTTTGGGAGGCCGAGGTGGGTGCATCACGAGGTCAGGAGTTCGATGAGCCTGGCCAACATGGTGAAACCCCATCTCTACTAAAAGTACAAAAAATGGCTGGGCATGGTGACAGATGCCTGCAGTCCCAGTTATGGATTTTAGTGTAAAAGAGTCCAAAATGTTTATTGGCATGGCTAGAGTTTCCACAGAAAAAAGTAAGCATTTTTAAGGAACTATTTATTGAGTCCTACTAGCTGGGTTTTGATACAGTATAAAAAAAGAATATTCATAATCATATAAAAAGGTATTAAAATATTCATTCCTTTAGCAAATATATACCTGTGTGGGACCAGATTTTCTTCATATAGTTCAACAAAAACAACATATTCATACAGTGGCTATTTTATTTTTTTGTAGCAAAGCAATATGTAATTTCTTTTTAACAGTACTTTGAATTACATGCTGATGTTACAACTTCCGCTGTCATTTAGACAAATTTTCATAGCTTTCCGGTCTTTATATGATTTGAATATTACAAGTGTAATATCTGTGGAATCAAATCCCATGTAGACTATATTATTGTATAAATAGAAAATAAGTTCATTTTTTAACATGGAACTATAATGGACCACCAGTTGAACTAAAATGAAAATAGTCAATTCAGAGTTCTTGCCCTGATTTTCAGCTCCATGATATCCCAAATATGAGTATATGATCTGTACATAAGGCATAAGAAGTTTACTTTCTATTCTGTTCATCATATTTCTCCCTTCACCTGCCTCCCAAAACACATAGAAATTTTTGTAGTAATAATCTTTGTAACTTCAAAGCCACTTCCAAAGATCATAAATCAGCATCTGTGTTATTTTCTCTACAACAGACCAGCCTATATGAATTCATTTAGCATTCAATAATTCATAAAACTTAAGATCATAGTCACTTAGTGGCCAAAGTATAGATGGCAATCTGTTTTTAGATTGTTTTAAACTTTAATTCACCAGAATTAAAATTAACAGAATTCTGTGATTAGGTCATAGAAATCCCGTTTGTATTCCACAGCCAATTTTTTCTCCTGTTTCTGTGGCTCTTCAGTTGTGCTCTACCCTTGGCTAAGCACCCTGCAATGTGGATAAGGATTTAACTGATTAAACTCTGCCAAAGATTGAGAGGCTCTAGGTGTTCCAATTATGTCAATATCCACTGGATCTAACAGCTAAAAATATAACCAAATCTTTTCTTGTCACTTGGGTTTTCCAATATTAACACAAACAGATTTTAAGAACCAATCATTCGTGTGACTGACTTACCATTGATCATATATATACCCTCCCACACACACCAATACACACACACACACACACACACACACACACACACACACACTCACTTATGTATATTTTTGAAAAATGGACAAACCCTGGATAAGGGGAAGAGAGAGCCTCCAAAACTGTTACTTTGAACCTCAAAAATATTATTTAGAAATGTATTATATAATGTAAATGCAGTGATTTTGATTTACATAATGCTTTTAAATAAAAAAATTTAGATATCACAAATGTGTCAATATATTAATGAGTTTGTATCCAACATAACTGCAATAGACATTAAGAACTGCATTTGAAGTATGCTCAAAGACTCCCCAACACCTTCACATTCCAAAGGGGATAATCAGTGGATAAAAACACTAAAACCAAAAAAAGTTTTATAAGGAACACACTTTACTTACTGACATGTATCAACGCAAACCTGAGGGTCCTATTTGGAATGTGAAGGTGTTTGCAGGCATATCTGAGCTAGCTTCACTCTATATATAGCAAGTTAATATATATCAACACAAACAAAATTAATCACATGCAAGCAAAACCTATTATTTTTTAAAGAAAAAAAGCCCTGGACTTATAAAAATGTAGTAATACAGTCAATGAGATTCAAGAGGATGTGACATCCGTTAAATTATAATATGGCAGCTGTAAAAAGAGTATTCTGATTACCAAGGGCACAACTGGGAATCATAGGTTATATTTAGTTTAGTAAATAAACTAAACAAACTGTCTTTGCAAGTGGCTATATAATTTTGCATTCTGATCAGCAAAGAATGAGAGTTTCTTTTGCCACCATCCTTGCTGGCAGTTTTGAATTTTAGCCAGTATAATGTGTGTAATGGTAGCTCATTGTTGTTTAGATCATTTTAATAGAGAGTCAAATACTTCTTTGGGTCTATACCCGGTATTGGGATTGCTGAGTCAAGTGATATTTCTGTCTTTAGATCTTTGAGGAATCACCACACTGTCTTCCACAATGGCTGCACTAACGTACACGCCCAGCAAGCGTGTATAAGCCTTCCTTCTTCTCCACAACCTCGCTAGCATTTTTTGACTTGTCAACAGTAGCCATTTTGAATGGTGTTAGATGGTATCTCATTACGGTTTTGATTTGCATTTCTCTAATGATCAGTGATGTTGAGATTTTTCTCCTATGATTGTGTCGGCACATATGTCTTCTTTTGAAAAGTGTCTGTTCATTTCCTTTGCCAACTTTTCTATGAGTTTGTTTAGGTTTTATTCTTGTAAATTTGTTTAAGTTCCTCACAGATGATGGATAAATTTTTGTCAAATGCATAGTTCGCAAAAATTTTCTCCCAGTCTGTAGGGTGTCTGTTTACTTTCTTGATAGTTTATTTTGTTGTGCAGTTCTTTAGTTTAATTAGATCTCAGTCAACCTAAATGGCCATCGGTGATAGACTGGATATGGAAAATGTGGTACATATACACTGTGGAACTCCATATAGCCACAAAAAAAGAATGAGATCTTGTCCTTTTCAGAAACATTGATGGAGCTGGAAGCCATTATCTTTAGCAAAGTAACATAGGAACAGAAAACGAATACTGCATGTTCTCATTTACAAGTGGGAGCTAAATGACAAGAACACATGGGCAGACACATAGAAGGGAACAACACACACTGGGGCCTCTCAGAGCATGGAGGGTGGGACAAAGGGGAACCTTACTTATAATGGGTACTAGGCTTAATCCATGGGTGATGAAATAATCTGTACCAAAAACTCCATGATACAAGTTTACCTGTGTAACAAACCTACACTTGTATCCCTGAACTTAAAATAAAAGTTAAAAACTAAATATAAAAAATAGCAGAATAAACTCAACTAAAAATCAAAATATTCATTTGAAGATTAGCTCAAATATTTTGGTCTTTGTCAAGAGCAATAACAAAAAGAAATGAAAAGTTTTAATAGCTCTATTGGGGCATAATTTACATATAATAATATTCATTCATTTTAAATGTACGGTTTCATGATTTTTAGGACATTTATGCACTTTCATAACCATGATTACAATCTAGTTTTTAAAACATATTAATCAGACCCAAAATTCCCATCATGGCACTTTGCAGTAAATCTAGGCTCTCACTCCTGGCCCTATATGACCAGGGCTTTACTTTCTGTGTCATATTTCTAGACATTTCATAGAAATGGAAACTTATTATATGTCATATTTTATACCTGGCTTCTTTTGTTTAAAATAATGCTTTTGAGGTTCATTAATGTTGTTGCATATATCATCAGTTTGTTCCTTCCTACTAATGAGTAGTATTGTATTATAGACATATACCTCATTTTGTTTAGGCTTTCACTAGTTGATGGACTTTTGGATTATTTTTAAGTTCAAGGCTATTACAAGCAATGACACTTATGATCAATCCCAAGCAATTATTTGTGTGAACATTTATATTTTAACATTGTTGGGTAGATACTTAGGAGTGCAATGCTAGACTTTATAGTAATATAGATGTCTAACTTTTTAGAGAAGCTGCCAAGCTGTTTTCCAAAGTAGCTTGAACATTTCCATTTTCACCAGCAGCGTATGAAGTTTCCATGTTTTTCCAAATCCTTGCCATCACTTGGTATTATCAGTCTTTTGGCTTGTTAGTCCTTCTAGTTTGTATGTAATCATATCTCATTGTGGTTAAAAATGGAAATTTTGAGAGAGACACTTACAGAGAAAAAAGGAAAATTGAAGAGGTACGAGTATATTTGACAAGATTTTCAGAAAAGGAAATTGCATATAAGAAAGAACAACAAAGACAGAATTTCAATGACAAATGTTGAATAATGATCTCTATCCAGATACACTATTGCTTATGTTCATAAACTCCAACAATAAAGAAAAAAAACATGTAGGCTTCCAGACAGACAAATATATTACCTACATATAAAGATAATCAGATTAGTATAAAAATAATTATTTACCATGCTAAATTCCGGAAAGCAATGTAGTAGCACATAGTATGAAGACAAATGATTTTGAACTTAGATACACAGCCTAATTATTATTCACAAATAAAAGCAAAGAAAAATACTAGTTAACTTGCCTGAAGAAATAATGAGAAAATATTGTAGCTAAACGAAACCATGAAAATACAAAAACAGAATATAGAAATCAAGAAATGATAAGGTGGTGTAACTTTCATATAAACAAGTAATTACAATGTTTAATATTGTTATTCAAATAAAGTTCTGTGAAAACACAGAAGAAATAAATTTCAACACTGCCTGAAGATATTAAAAGAGGCCTCTAAAAGGAGGGAGAATGTGAATTAAACCTTGAGGAATAAGTACAATCAACGGGTGAACATATATGGAGGAAGGAGCATAGAAAAAAGAATAAGGACAATGGAACGATAAAATAAAGTGATTCTTTAGCTCAGGTCTTAAAAATTAAAAATAAAATAAAGCATCATGTGCCCATCTGTAGTATAAATATATTTTTAAGTATAATTTACTGAACAGTTCTAACACATTTGTTCATGAAATGTATATTAAATGCCTATTATTTGTTTTTCACTGTGCCAGATTCTGGAGGTTGAAATGGAGTAAGTTATTATTCATGTTCAACACCTGCTCATAGCAGAGAAGAAATAAAATGAACAATTACACAAATTTTTATAATATATTACAAATCAAATTATTCAGGCCACAGACTAACACTCTGAAATTTGCATCCAGAAGGTTTATTCAGCAATGCTCTTGAGAAAGAGCCCCAGATGATAGAAGAGGATTGGGTAGAGAAAGACATTTAAATGTCATGCAGGCTCAACAAAAGTTTCAGGTGATTCCCTAGGGATATTTGGAGTTAAGCTTTCTCTTAAGAGATGTCCCCAATTTAGCCAAAAGAGTTAAGCCATGAAAGTCAGTGTAGAAGGGAAAAACACCTCCCAATAGGCAGAGCTTCTAGAAGTTCATCTGGTCACTCACTATGTGAAATGAGAAGACTCTAAAATGAGTGTATACATCCCTTGGCTATTGTCAATGGCCAAGTTGTCTCGTTGGGAGCTTAGAAGGAAAAGAAATGGAGAGCAGAGAAAATGAGGTCTGGAATAGAGTCATATAGATAGACATGGGGAAGCAGGTGCAAAGTGCGAAGATTTTATATGGCACATTAATGTCCACCAGAAACCATCCATGATGAAAGAACTCCTGTAAAGTAGTGCAGAGTAAAGTATTATAAAGTGTTGCAAAGTACATAAAATGGCTCTGCCAGTAAATACTAGCCATCTTTAAACATTCACCATTATCAAACTGGCACAACAGGCACGTGGATTGACCATCCACAGTGGCAGAGACACCAGCTACCCATAAGCCCAACAGCATGAACTTCTATTTACCAAATCAGATCTAGCTACTGCTGCCTCTGAATGCAAAATCTATCAGTAACAGGGACCAAAGTGAGCCTGATACAGAATTATTCCTCACTGAGACGAATTTGCCACTAGATGGTAAGATAACCAGATCAGGCCTCTTTCTTGAAAGGATCAGAAGTTTTCCCTCACAGAGATAGATACCTATTCGAGGCATAGGTTTGTATTGTTGCCCACAGAGCCTTAGCCAGCACCATCTAGAAGCTGACAGAATGCCTGATACAAATTATAGGATCTCACACAATACAGCATCTCACTAAGGGAACTGCCAGAACACAGCATCTGACCACTGGTCATATTACATACCACACTATCCAGAAGCAAGATGGCCTCATTGAAGACTGGGAACAGTCTTCTGAATGCATGACTAAAGTAACATCTAGAAGGCAATACTTTGAAAGAACAGGGCACAGTCTTTCAGGATACAATATATGTATCTAATCAGAGACTTCTGTGGCACTCTGTCCTCAACAGAAAGCGTACATAGGTCCACAGACAAAGGGTAAAAGCAGGAGAAGCCCCACATAACATATTTCCCAATAATATGCCAGGGATCTGAGCTTCTAACCTTGCAACTCTGCTCTTGCAACCCTAGGCGTTGCAGGTTTGGAGGTGCTGGTCCCGAGGGAAGCATATTCTTGCCAGGGTACGTAGTATGGATTTCATTAATTTATAATATATGGCTCCCAACAAGGAATTCTGGACTCCTCCTCTACAGAAAGCACCATCCAAGAAGAGACATCATCAGTGTGGCACTGATTGGAAGAAAGAAACAGGGCTTCTTTTACACAATGCGGTGAATGAAGACACGTAGAACCAAAGGGACCTGTTTGGGTACCTTCTGATTGTAACTTGCTCTGTCTTAACTGTGAATGAACGCATGCAGTAGCTGCATCTGAAAAGGATACAAACCAAGGTCTCAATCCACTCAGGTAGAAGGTTTTGGTTGTAACACCAGCTAAGCTAACTGAGGTGATAACTAAGGGTGAGTATAATATGAAATAATGGGAAGAGAAATGATGAATACCAGCTGTAATCTTAAGAGCACTTGCAACAGGAAGGAATATAGCTCCTCCCACTAGCTTCTTTCCAAATTTCCCCTCAGGAAGAAAGGCCGTAGGAATCACGGAGAAACTGTTCCCTAAATGGAGGAAGAAGTAGATCTGCACTGTCAGGGGGAGCCTGATGGCCATAACACCACTCCTGCTTTAGAAAGCGTAATTGACTAACAGCCCAACTTCTGCCCTGCTGGATCCTCCCGCACACCGTTCAGAGGCCATGCTTACTTCAGGCTGCTGGTAGCCAGCACCTCAGCACAATGGAGACACTAATGGAAGTCTTTTCCTGCATAAGGCTAGAATCCCTTGACAGGTGACCGTGGCTTGAGGACTCCCCATAAACCCAGCCAAAACTTCCTCAGACTCTAGAATCTTTCCAATCTGCTTTCCTCCACCTCTAACTCAAAGGAGTGAAACCAACATCATGGTCTGAAGGCTCTCCCTACTTTCTCTGTCTTCCTCTCCTTTGTCCTTCACACGAATTTCCTGATGTATATGTCTTGCATATGTAAATACATCTTGAGGACCCAAATCATCACAGAAGGGATATGTCTCATTCATTCTTTTACTTTCAGCATTTTAGAGAGTGCCAGGTATATACAGAGCTTAAATCTATCCCATATTAGACTTAGAACTCAAAAGAACTTCTGACATGCAGTAGTTATTCAGTACATATTTGTTGGATAAATGGATGCAATCAGAAAATGTTTATTGAAGTAATTACAGTGATATCTAAACTAACAACTTCACATAATCTAATAAAATACAAATTTCAGTTATAGAAATTTATTGGCATCAAGCATCTCTGAAATGATATAAATCTTAAATGCGTTGAAAATACCTTCAAAATTTTATGTGGGAAATATACATATGAGAATAAATTGATAAAAGTAAAGGTAATTTAGATTAAGAAGGCATCAGATTTTTTAGACAGGTTACAAATAACCTTATCTGTTAATGTTCTCAAAGAATGATCAAGTACCTTGTGCTTAGAAATGACAGTTTGTGATTTCTTCAAACACTTGCATATTATTCTGAATAAAAATTAATGTTATTAGAATGTTAAAATTATCATGGCCACGAAATTTCTATAAACATTAAATACTATCATTAAAGTGGACATGAGCGTATAGGATTAATAAATTATAATCTATAATGAATGATACAGCACTAGCCACATAAAATGGATAATAATTTATTATTATTAATGCATAAGTCAGGTGGACTGCCATAGCAAAATACCACAGACTGGATGACTTAAACAATAGAATACTATTTTCTCGTAGTTTTGGAGGCTGGGAAGTCCAAGATCAAGGCACTGGTTGATGAGGGTTCTCTTCCTAGCTTACAGATGACCATCCTCATGATGGAGAAAGGTAAGGAGCTCTCTGGTATATACTTTTATAAGGACATTGATTCTGTCAAATTAGGACTCCATCCTTATAAGCCCATTTAACTTTAATTACTTCCTTAAATTGACTACATCCACAATGAGGGTTAGGACATTAACATATCAATTTTGAGGGAACACGCTTCAGTTTGTAGCACCTAGTAAACACTCAAAGTTGAATATAGATTTTTCTTGGACCTGTGGTTACAGAAACAGTGTTCATTTAAGTCTGACAAGGAGGAAAAATATAAATAGCTTTGTGAGCATTCGAAAGGAAGAAATGCTGCATGAACAAGGCGGGAAAATATGTGTAGGAACACTGCATGATTTTCACCTTTGCAAATAATCCGTTTTTGGCTTCTTGATATCTCTATATTTTCTCTCTCCCTCTCCCTTTTGTCACTCTATCACTTTTTCCACCCTCAGCCTTTTTTTAACCCTTCTTCCCAAACATCAGCATATGAAAGTTATATAATGAAGAACATGTAAACACTAATTATAAAATTACAATTCTTGGTGGTGTTTCCAGTTTATCAAAAGAAACAGAGTAACAATGCATTTCACACAAATAATACATATTTTCCCTTCAAACCTATAAAATTTGATGTAAGAGAATACTGTATGCCCCATACTACCTATTTTGCTTTGTCCAGCTTGGGGCTTCTGAGACTATGGCAATCACAGCACAAAACCATCATATTAGGAAAGGTTAGTATACCTGCTTTCTATTGTTCCCTGTCAAATTATGACAAGCTTGGTGGTCTTAAACAACTTCTATTTATTAGTTCCAACTTGTGTATGTCAGGAGGTCAGGCAGTGTGGTGGGGTTCTCTGCTCAAGGACTTACAAGCTAAAAGCAGCGTCCCAGGTTGCTGTTCTAGCTGGAGGTTCTAAAAGGGATCTGCTTTCATGATCATTCAGATTGTTGTAAGAATTTGTTATTGCAGTTGTAGAACTGAGGCCCCTTCTGTTTTTCTAGCTGTGGACCTGGAATAGCTCTCGGTTGACAGACATTGTTCTCAGGCCCTCCTCGGGAAGCCCCTTCCACTTCAACAGCAGATGACATCCTTTGTATCAAATCCATCTTATACATCTGATCTCCCTGCCTGACCACTGAGAGAAAAACTGTTTGCTTGTAAAGGGCTCACATAATTAGGTCAAGCATACTCAAATAACCTCAATATCTGAGGTTAGCTGGACCATAGAATGTAACCTAATCACAGGAGTAAAACCCATCACATTTACAGCCCTGTGGATTGAACAGAGATGTGTACATCACAGGTGGGGAATCCTGGAGACCATCTTAGAATTCTGCCTGTCATAGTCAGTTAGAGGAAAAATGACAGTTGCTAAAAAAATTACCTACAAATAAAATCTAAAACCCTATCTTGTTTTCACAGATGTGTTTATAAACAAGTAGCTTTAAAAAGTTTGTGTGTGCATGAATAGAAATAGTCTGTCACTGTTTGTAATGATTCTTAATCAGTTTTTTACTTCCTAGGCCGGTATGCATAGACAATTTAAAAAATTAGAGGAATTTAAGATTAAGTTTAAGGTCCAACTCTGTAACTCCTAAATTTATTTTCTCATTTTGGACCATTTTCCTCTTTGCTCAACTTTTGAGATTTTCTGCCACAAAAACAAAGCTCTATATTATTGACATAAATACTCGTAATTTTTTTTTAGAAAACAGAGATTTTCCTGCTGGAATATGCATAGTTCATTCCAGTTTAGCATTTCTATCAGGAAAATGTATATAATTATCAATTCTAAAATGACACATATTGTCCAAATCATCCCTATACATTACCATTAATAGCTACAAAGATAATATTTGTATCAGCCTGTCGTTTTTCTTATGAACATTATGTAAGACACTTTAACAGACTTGCTTTTTGCCTTCAAACTATTGCTCTCACACTTCCCACTCCCAACTCTGAGTCATATTCATTTTTATACTAATCTTTTTAACTGTGAAGTAATTTATTTGAGCTGACATTCAGGTACTTTATGTGAAGTCATGTATATAGTTTTAAATTAAAGAAAAGAAAATCCTTCAAAGATAGTACTCTCATTCTAGATTTTGAATCTTTACATAACTGGCTACACTGGATTTTTATTTAATTTGTATTCTCAGCTGTAATAATTCTCTGCTGTGAAAATTTATGCCAGCTATACTCTGAAATAACACTGGAGATTCATGTTTTTGAAGGCTATAATGGAACTGTAATTCTCAACTGGGAGGAAACTCCTAGTTCCCATGGCAATGAGCTGAAACTTTTACCTCTCTCTCCCTGAGTAAAGCAACTAGAATCAACACTGGCTAACTGGCATCCCAAGGTGTCTCCCTAGAGTTGAATTAAGAATGTGTTCTCTGCTGCCTTAAATCCGAAGTCATCATAACTGGCCAACTGTGGTCATGTCGTACAATAGCAAAATTCTCAAATTTGGAAGAGTTCCTTGTGGACTACATGAGATGATTTCTGAAGATCTGGTCCTGTTAATCAATACTTCACAAAACTCTGGAAAAGAAAATAATAATATTGAACAAATGCTTTCTTTATGAAGACAGATTAAATCATTAAAATTCTTTGTTTGGAAGCAAATGAGATTAGGCTACCGATGCTCCTTAGCTGGGTGTAAGCAAAGTGAGGTGAAAAGATTGGTGTTTTCATCTTGATGGCAGCTGCACAGCACTGTGAGGCATGTTTCTATCTATGTAAACATTAGTTATTCTAGAAGTTTAGCACTGGAAACACAAGATTAAGAAGTCCAAGAAACTCATGAGTCTTTTAAATGGCAGCCAATAGGGCAAATGGAAGACAAATAAAGTTTTTACACTTTTTGAAATTTTATAAAAACTTACTTCGAGTATTATTTTTTTGTAAAGGAAAAAAAAACTGTGTGCAGCAGAAAATCCGAGCTTTTGAAAATGAGAAATGAAGAAATATTATGCTAAGTGTTGTTATACAGGAGAATATAAATTTTTAAATTTACATCAAATAAGGATAATGTTTGAGCTGCAAAGTGCTCACTAATGCCAATGCTTTGAAAATGCTGCTGTTTCATTAAAAATTGAGTAACAGATATGAATTGGTGGTTTGGTTAAAGGAACAAGCATCACATTCATCACATTACTTTTACTACTTTTCATTGTGTAAACCCAATAATCATTATAAGTATTTAGTTTTCTTATTTATAAAATGCCAGTACACTTATTTTTGGAGAAAGTCTCTCATCATGAGCAGCATTATTACTGTATGAAGTATCTATGAATGCTTCTCTTGATGCACTTTGCCAGGTGCTGTACAGCTCCTGTTCTGAAAGTTACAGATACACTCTCTAGATACTCACAAGTGCAGTCGAAAGCTATGTTGACAGGGATTGATAATTGAAAAAGGAAACTATTTAGCTAAGAAAAATATTAAACAAATATTTATATGTTAAGCAATAGATATATTTGGTGTTTTAGAGCATAAAGAGAATCTCCAAAGCAGAGCCTGGAATAGAAAACCAGCAAGTCAGTGGTGAATTTGCTGAACACGTAATTCCTATGCTTCTGGCACTTGCATTCTAATGGTTTGTGAAAGAGAACCACCTCAGACTTGCTCTGAGGGCCACACAGGGGAAGTGTGGACTTTCTGACAGATGGACCTGGTAAAATGGTGTTTTACCTAATAGGGATTAATTCAAAAATGCAACCTAATAATCAAGAAGTAGAAAGAGAAACTGAGTGAACAAAGAGGGTATGTAAGATATATGCTAGTAAGAAGTTACATAAAATGTATTATAACATAGATGTAGAGAGTGTAATGATAGGCAATGGAAACTCAGAGGGAGAAAGAACCAGAGGGGGGTAGATGATGAGAAATTATATAATGGGCACAATGTATTATACATTCTCCAGGTGATACACACCCTAAGGCCTTGACTTGATCACTATGCAATTTATACATGTAACAAAATTGTAGCTTTACCCTATAAATTTATAGATTTTTTTTAAATTAAGAAATAAAGTATAAAGTCATGAAGAAAATGCATAATAGATACAGCATGTTTCAAAAAATATCACAAAACAAGACAGGACCAAAGAAGCCTGACTCTCCACAGAGCTCCTTTCTGCCAGTCTCTGCTGAGACTCTCTTCAAGAGGCCACTCATTGGAGCCTACTGGATCTGCTTACATTTACATGACACTCACACACCATGTCAATATCTGGATAATTTTTTATTTGTTTATTTAACCCTCATCTCTGCCTTGATTTAGGAAGCTCGTAGAACTTGTCTCAGTGAAGTATATATGCAAATATTTCAGTGTATGTGTTTTGAATTAAATAATTTGATTGTAAATTTATATTCAAAATAGCAAAATGAGTATTTTATTTCTCCTAGATTTTGTCACCATGTATTCTACTTTCTCAGATTGCATACATTGTTTGTATCTTTGGGGCTTTCAAAAATATTTTGTGAAGAAAAGAGCAGGGAGAATGTATTAAGTAAAACAAATGACAGAGCAATGATACATCTTACAAAGTTTCAAGAGTTCTTCTATCAAATAGATATCACATCATCCAGCACTGCTAGTTTAAGGACTCCAGCAAGACACCATAAACTGAATTTACATAAACTTCATTCTGTGACTCCATTTATGTGTGCTTTCTTGGAGAAGTGAGCTCACAAATAACTTCCTTGGTATTCATTGCCGTGGATTTCACAGGTTCAAAAAGGGGCGGGGGAAACAGAAGTTTATTTGGCTGAAGGGCTTGTGTGAAGAAAAGGGCTGCCTCTTAAGTAGTCAAAAAATATCACAAAGCAGAGAAAAATGATAGCCAGAAATTTATGTAGGCTGATTGCAGGTCACACTGACCTAAAGAGAGTCCTGAGATGAAGTGAACTGTTTTCCTCTATGTCTTGGACAGCTTATCCTTATGTCACTGTGACCCAACCAGTTTCCCTGGATACAGCCAGTGTCCATGTGTAGAGGGCTGAAAGGACAAGTGAATCTACGTTTATGCTCTTGGTCACAAAAAAAAAATGCAACCTAAATTTTAAAAACAAGTGCATGTTTTTAAAATGCACTGTAACACTTTTATGGCAAACAACAACAACAACAACAAAAAAAAAAAACAATTACTTTTGCACCAACCTAATAGTTACTGCCAGATCTAATGAATAAATACCATTTCCACCAAGTAGTTAGAATGTTTCATTTTATCGCTCTGTCCTCAGTTCTGAATTCTTCCTCCTTCCTTGAATAGAAATCTGTTTTTCTTCCTCTCCATTTTACGGATGTTCATTGCCTTAGTCCTCATCATCCTTATGATAATGATTTTTTTACATGGCTCCTCTTACTCCAGTCTCTCCCCATGCTGTGCACCAAAGTTGCCAATCCCTTCCCTATCTCTTCCACCAGGGTTGCCTTCTATTACACACATCTAGTTGTATCTCCTCATAGATAATGACTTCTAATGACTCTATCTTGCCAATTGAATAACGTTAATTTTCCTTGGCATAACATGCAAAGCCCTTCTACATACGAGCCTATATTTCTTCTCCAACTTCATCTTTATCCACATTTCCTCTATCACAATCCCAAACTGGACTTTTATATACATGTTATGACATGTGATGTTCCAAACACACTTGCACTTTTTTTTAACCAGTATTTTTGGCTTTGTTGTTGCCTAGAATTGCTTTCACCACCTTGTCTTCTCATTCTTCCCCTTTGAAGACTTCCGTGACTGCCCCACACAGAATTAGTTGCACATTCTTTTTCTGTACCCATAGTATTTTGTACATAGCAATGTTGGCTTATAGTAATTTAACTGCTTTACAATTATCTGTTTACTTATCTTTTATCTCTACTAGATAGTGTTTTCTATAACATGGCTATCTTTGTCATCCTTAAGTTCTTGTTCCTCAAAATAATAAATGATCAAATGTCAATGGATTGAAATTTGTTTTTTAGTTTGAAATGTAACTGTTCTATTTCTGAAATACATTATCTGTATCAAAGTTTTCCTTAATTTTCTTACAAAAGAATTCTTTATTATTTTAAATCTAGCCTCCAAAGTCACATTAACAATCTAGTGGAAACTTTATAAAGTGCCTTTGTTATCCCAAAACTTTGCAACAATGAAGTTTTGTGATGATCTCAGGAAAGCAGGTCTTGACCATTAATGGGCTCCACAACTCAGGAAGGAAAGTTTGGTCTCAGTAATAATGGTAAGAAATACTTTAAAAATTCTACATTTCAAATGGAGGGAAGAGCCTGCCTCTGGATGTGTGTTTTCAAAAGTTTATATGTGGATCAGCAACACTGGTGTCATCTCAAAGTTTACTAGAAACACAAAAGCCCCACCTCAGACTTTCCAAATCAGAATACACAGTTTTACTCCCCAGATAATTCAGATGCATATTAAAGCTTGAGAAGCACTGTTCTGGGAGAAATCAAAAGGTACCTGCTTCACTACATCCCTGTGCCCCTTAGAGATAATGCAAACCATCAAAGATCCTAGGATGTCCCAGAAATAATCACTTCTCCTCAAGGCCCCATTACCCACCACTAAACTTTCATGGTTGCCCAAACTGGGATAAATATCCACAGAGATTCCCTCAGATTAATCTAACTCTGCTAAAGATATGTGGTTATTAGAGGCCAGAAGGCAGGGATACCCTTCTCTGAGAGAATGGACAGTGCACAGTTTTTCCTAAGACATAGTGTTAGGCCACTTCAAGGGACTTATAATTCACTTGATGGTCCCTGGAGTTGCCAAGCACATTCTAATCTATGTTGATGGTGGCTCCAGAACAGCACAACAGCATCTCTGGTCGGCATCAAAAAGATCTGCATATAATGCCCCGGATGCTTGAGCACAAAGCTTACAATTTTTTTCTGCTTCGGTATTCTTATTTGTAAAGATAAATTAATCCAGATTTAACTACTTCACTGCACCAAACCCTAAGGGTCAACAAATGTTATTGACTACTCATAATATTCCAGGAACAGGCACACTTAAAACTCAACTGCCACCACAAGAATGTTATTGTCAGCATGAAATGAAATGAGGTGTACAAATTTTTCTTTTTCCTTTTCTTCTTTTTTTTTTGTCACTCATGCTACAGTGTAGTGTTGTGATCACAGCTGCAGTCTCAGCCTCCTGGGCTCTAGTGATCTTCCTTGCTCAGCCTCCAAAGAAGCGAGGACTACAGGCATGCAACACTATGCCTAGCTTTTTTTTTTTTTTTTTTTTTTTTTTTTTTTTTTTTAATATAGACAGGGTCTCACTATGCTTCCAAGGCTTGCCTTACACTCTTGGCCTCAAGCAGTCCTCCTGCCCTAGCCTCTCAAAGTGTTAGGATTACAGTATGAGTCAAAATTGTCTAAATTTCAAGGCTTGTTTTGTCAACTATCATTCATACACAAAATGTTCCATTAAACGAAAGGTTTCCATGGTCAAATAAATTTGAAACACACATTTTGACCACAGAGGGTTTAGAGGGGTGTGTGTGTGTGTGTATGTATAAACATTTATTAATATCCTAAAGCAATATTCTGAGAAACACCCTTTGGGATATGCTTGCCTAGCTCATACATTACAGGTTAGTCTTGTTCCTTTTTCCTCTTCACCAGAAAACCTATTTACTTCATTTTATGTATTTCATTCAGCTCTGATATATGACCTCTGTTCCAATATGTCTATCTTATCCCTGACCTAGGAATCAAGTAAGAAACCACTGAGAAATATAGTTTCAGGATAGTTTTAAGCATTTATTTGCCCAAGATCATCAAGGCTCTGTGTATTTATAACCTTAGCTATTGGGTCTCCAATTTTCTGGCTTCATAGTCTGGTTTTCAAAGTGAGTCTGAATTCTCGTTTTGATGTCCATTCTATCTTACCAATTTCTCAATTCACAATTCTGGATTTCTTCCTTTGCATAGTAACCATGGCTCCAGAAAACAGACCATCCTTCCTCTGTCCTAGCAAAAAAAGTCATTGATAAGCTTAGTCTCCTACTCAACACCTTTCTCTCAAGACAGGAGAAATTGTAATATTTTAAAAATAATTTCCATTTAACATGTACATTGTAATTTTACCTAAATAAATAGCTCTGCACAAGATAAGATGTAAAAATTTTAAATTTTACACTGTGTCAATTTTCATAAACAAGCTTTGAGGTCGGATTTGACAAGATTCGATTATCGAATCATAGGGACTTACTTAAAAGATTATCGAATATCATAGAGACTTACTTAAAAACAATGGCTTAATATTTCCCTATTACTTTCCCTTATTAGAAATATGTTTTCCTTGTTTAGAGGAGTAGCAAAATGGTTTTAACCCCAGGTTCTACTTTTGTATACTCGGTTGCATTGCAAATTCAAGATACAATAAAAGTAAATATGAGGTTCAGGAATGACAAATAATATTTTCATTTACAGTGTCTTAGCTAACTGGTCTCCAATTTTCTGGCTCTGTAATACTCTGAGACAACCTTTGGGATATGCTTGCCTAGCTCATACATTATAGCTTACTCCTATGACTTTTTCACCAGATAACCTGTTTACTTAATTTTATGTATTTCATTTCGATCAGATATTGACCTATATTCAAATACGTTCATCACATAAGTTTAGCCCATGTTTAAAACAAAAGAATATAGGCAAAAGTTAAGATTTTATTTAATTTTATGGTAAATTTTCACATAACCTGGATGCCCTTTTATTGGGAAAAATTAGAAAGATACAGATTCAGTCTTTTCAATTAATAATTAGATGGGCGGATAATAGCAAAGCATTTTGTGCACGGATTAGGACACAGCTGTTGCAGTTTTAAAAACAGCTTTTGATAAACCTCTCAAGGATAAAGGCAATTGGGGATGTGGAAGCAGCTGAACTCATCTTCTCATCCTTCACAGGGATGGCTACTCAAAAGTGAATCTCTAAACCATCTTGATATTATATCACACTCAAAGCATTAGAAGGTAAATGAGGTTATCAGTTTGTCAATTCTTCCCCTTCCACAACCATCGTTTTTTTCTTTTTTTTTTTTTTTCCAAAAGTTTCTGTATCAGACTGAGGACAAAAGCTTGAATTTGGATTAAGAGTTGATTATAACTAGGAGTCAATAAAAATGACCTGGTTAAAAATAAGTAGTGTTATTTTGATTAATGGTATCTCGGTGTGGCACATTCAGCATATATTAACAATCGTGCTAAAGTTTAAAAAATTGAATTTCTCACTTCTTTCTATGAGCAATATAGCATATAATTTTAAACTCAGCTTCTCAATGTAAGATATTTTATTTTACAGCTTTTTGGAGATATATAACACCAGAATGAACTAGTGTCAAATATTCTTCAACTGTGTTCTTTTTGCCGGTCTTTCTTCATCTTTGAATCTTTTTCCTAATCTCCATTCTATCTGAAGTAATTGGACAATATATCAAGGAGAACATATTTTAAGTTAGGAAGGATAAACAAAAATTTTCATACAGGAGTAGTTCATTTAATATTACAAATCTTCAAAGTGCCACAAAATAAACTGTACACTTTAGCCTGGTATTCAAGAGCTTTGACAATTTTACCCACTCAAGCTCCCTTCTTTACCCTTGTGAATGAAGTCTTCTATCTATTCAAATTGGCCTACTCATGGTTCCTGAGAAAAACCCTTTGTGTTTCTGACATTTTGTCTCTTGTGCATGTCATGTCCCCTGCATGAAATAGCTTCCTCCATGCTTTCTTCTTCTGCCTCCACCCTATGCATCTTTTAAGGCACAGTTAAAAATCCCATTCCCCTGAGAAGTCTTTCTTTATTTCCCCCAGCATTCTTTATTATCAATATTTCTCATGGGTCATATTAAAAACCCTAATTTTCATTGTTGCTTATCCTTTTACATACAAGTTCTGTGATCTTTCAGAGAACCAGACTCTATATCAAGGATCAGGAAACTTTCTATAAAGAACCAGATAGAAAATATTTAAGGTTTGTAGTCTAAGAGTCAAAATTTAGGACATTACATGAGTAGTCATAAAACAAGAGAGACAACAGAATTCCACAATTTTAATGAAATTTAAAAATAGTAACTATGATAATTGAGTACAAACTTCTCAACTCAAATCTACTGATGAGAAGAATAGAAATATTTGGAGGGATAGCATTTTGTTTATTTGGAGGTCAAAGTTAATTGACTACAAATATTCATCTCAGTGCTCACTTATAATTAGATTTTATGTACAGTCATGTGTCACAGAATAATGTTTTGGTCAACAATGAACCACATTTATGATAGTGTTCCCATAAAATTGCAATATCATATTTTTACTGTATCTTCTCTGTGTTTATATCTATTTAGATATACATATTTTTTCCCATTGTGATACAGTTACCTAGAGTATTCAATACAGTAACATGCTATGCAGGTTGGTACCCTAGGAGCATACAGCTTAGGTTACACCTTTCAATTTGTATTAAGTACACTCTAAAAAGTTAGCACAATGATGATATAGCTTAAGAATACATTTCTCAAACTATATTTTCATCATTAAGTAATGCATGACTATATTTCATCTTTGAAGCTGTCTTTTTACATAGTCAGGTATTGTCAAATACTGATGATATTGATATCAACCCACAAGCATGATTTTAATTGAATACATTTATCATTTCGGATATATCAATGGAATTCTATTAGGTTTTCTTTGATATTTCTCTTCTAGCCTGTCAGTACATTGCAGATTAATCCTTCTAATTAAAAATTAATTTGAACCTCCTCAATTACAAATTTAGATTTTGAAAAACATAAATTTCGTTTGCACTTGCACCAAAGTTTAAACTATGGTAATGCAACTGAGATTTGAGCAAATACATCCACTATACTTTGTGTGAGAATGGAGATCTTGCTTCTTGTTTCGAATTTTGGCAGCACAGCAAGTGTATAAAGCAGTGTGACATTACTTGTGATTCAAAAATGTTAGTTGTCAAAATGACTTTACCATAGTGTGATTTTTCACATATAAGCACTGTTTTGTCTTGTAATTTTAGGTTAAATTCAATAAGAAACATTATCAAGATGGCAGTAAAAACTAATTTCCAGAGCCATTCAGTATTTGGCAATAATATTTAATGACATCTCTTCTCCCTTAGAAAAAAAAATAATCTCATTCTGGAGCCAAAAATGTCACAGAAAGAGAAAAAAACAAACAAAATAAAACACTGCCAAGTCATCAAACTACACTTTGGTGAACAACTCAGGATATTTAAGTTCATAAGAGCAAATAAAGTTCATCACTGACACTACTGGTTCAATTACACACTATAGAGTCAAACATTTTCCATAAAATAGTTGCTAATGAATAATACAATGAATAACCTTTTAAAATCTTACCAGATTCCATTCCAGTTTGTATTGAATCTGAGTTTTCTAAACTTCTTTGAAAATATCCTCATAGATATTCACAGAGGCTAATGATTCAGTCACTTCAAACTCAGCAGAGTTCTTGACAAAGCATTAACAACTAAGCAGTATTGGTAGCATCAGGCAGTTCATCAGGAAACAAATAAAACCAGGAAAAATTATTTATTTTATTTTTTTATTCTCCTCCCAACATTCTCAACAATTCAAACAACTATTCTTGCCTAAAGGCTAAAAATTTAAACAAGCTTATTTTCTATGGACAAATGTCTTAAGCACCTGCAATCAAACATGATGTGATTAACTCACCAGTGGCAAGTGGCTTTCCTTGACTGATGAACAAAGGAGGTACTTGAAAAGTTACATTGCAGACTCATTTTCACTTTTTTTCTTTTTTGAAAAAAAACTTTGCATGGATAAGATATCTCATTTTAGATTTCCTCATTTTGGTTTCCTATTAATTGCGAATATAACGATGGTTGCTTAGTCTGTGATATGGTTTGGCTGTGTACCCATTGAAATCTCAACTTGAATTGTGTCTCCCAGAATTCCCACGTGTTGTGGGAGGGACCCAGGGGAGATAATTGAATCATGGGGGCTGGTCTTTCCTGTGCAATTCTCATGATAGTGAATAAGTCTCAGAAGATCTGATGGGTTTATCAGGCGTTCTGCTTTTGCATCTCTCATTTTTCTTTTGCCCTGGCCACGTAAGAAGTGCCCTTTGCCTCCTGTCTGATTCTGAGGCAGCCCCAGCCACATGGAACTGTAAGTCCAATTTTTTGTTGTTATTGTTCTCTGTTTCAGGTATCTCTTTATCAGTAGCACGAAAACGAACTAATAGTCTGGTAATGGTTCTTTTAACCAGCTATAGTGTCA
This sequence comes from Plecturocebus donacophilus, assembly GCA_004027715.1. Classification (NCBI taxonomy): domain Eukaryota; kingdom Metazoa; phylum Chordata; class Mammalia; order Primates; family Pitheciidae; genus Plecturocebus; species Plecturocebus donacophilus. The sequence continues at coordinate 21,310 of PVKP010030369.1, forward strand.
TCACTTAATAAACACAATGCTTTGTCGTCTAATTTGATAACAAACTTATTCACACTTCACTTTGCCTCAAAATAATAACACTCAAAGTTCACACTCTCTTCTTTTATTGTTTTGATAAAATGGATATGCACTGTAACTAACTAAATAAAACAAAATTTTAAGCAATACACATGGCATGCAAAACACCTTAGAGTTATAACTGTGATTTTGTAGACAGCTGATCCACAGTGAAAAGAGTTGAGAGCACCATATATGGTCTCTGTCCCAATTAATCCATTCTACCATTGCAGCACAGAGACTGCCATAGACGATATGTAAGTGAATGAGTGTTGATATTGTCCTATAAAAGTTTCTTTACATACACCGAAATTTAAATGTCATTTAATTTTCGTGTGCCAGGAAATGTTATTATTCAACTGTTTAAAAATGTAAAAGTGTTCTTAGTTTATGAAGCATAGACAAATAGGAAGTAGGTTGCATTTGGCCCACAGGCCACAGTTTACTGACCCCTGATCTATACCATTGTGCTTAACACAGACCAATGCAGAATACGCAATCAAGAAATGTTAGTTGGTTAAAAATAACACACTTATGTATTTATTGAATTGATGTTAATAACTTAATATATACTAAAATTTCTATAAATATGGGTCTATTCTTTAATCTGTGCATTGGTGAAGAAGAGAACTCTCTACTATTTATTCATGAGGAACCAGATATATGCTCTCAAGCATGTATTAGTAAAAAGAAGCAAATGACCTACTGTGTACTAATGAAATCAATTAAAACTAAGGTAATTTGAGCTAATCTGTATCCACATCCACCTATTTGGAAAGAAAGCATTATACTGGTCAGTGCTGGACCATTTAAAAATTTATAGTTTCAAAGCTTTTATTGATTATGTTTCTAAACTTTTAAAATGATGCTTTCAAAGTTTTGCCTCTGAAGGAACTCATGGAATAACAACTGCAACAATTTGAATTTAGACAAGTTTTACTTATTTAACTGTTTTTCTTAGTTTAGATTTGCATCCTTGGAAAGTAGTGCAAGGTAAATAATTTATTTCTGTGCACTGGGACATTGAGTTCTGTTGTAACAACTGGGAGTTTCATTCTGCCCTAAAAACCAGTTGGGAACATATAGGCAGCTTAGAACATTTTCTATTTTTGTGTCTGTGGAAAATAAATCCTGATTCAATAAATTAGCCTCACAGAAGTGAACATGAGGGGGTTACTTATATTTTCAGATTGTAACTTTTTAACATACACCTTCAATGAGCCAGAACTGGAAACATTCTGATAATATTTAGAAAAACACAGCAGAGCATATGTTTAATTCACTTTATATTTAATAAAGACATATTTATTAATTTACTACACATTTAAACTTCTTTTCATGCTTCTATCTGGTTATGTAATTATTTTATCACTGTTATTTAAAATATTACAGACTAAATTAATGTTCATTCTCCAAAAGACCACTAGAAAACCTGAAGCTCAAGCAAAACTCACTTTAGGAAACCTACTGTAGTAAAGGAGAACACCAACTTGACAGTCTTATTGATTTCTCAAAAGGAGAAATCAAGAAAGTGAGTTTTGAAGACGGGCCTTGAAAAATGGGCAACTGGTTGATTGGATTGGGCAGAGTTTATGATATGATAGCTTTGAACTTCTGGGCAACAGTGAAACAAGGTTCTCAAAGCAAATATTCATGAGAAAAGTGTTAGACTAGTTAAATGTGCTAATATTTAATTTAGTGGATTCGTTTTTTATTGCTGCATGACAAATCACCACAAACTTAGTAGCTTTAAGCAACATTCATTATCTTACAGTTTGGGAAGGTTATGGGCATAGCTTAGCTGAGTTCTCTGCTCAGGGTCTCAGAAGTCCACAATCTAGATGTCAAACTGCATTTCTTTTTCAATCTTGGCATCCTTTTCTAAGCACACATAGTTGGCAGGATTCCGTTCCTTGTGGCTGTAGGACTGAGTTCCCACTTTCTTGCTGATTGTAAGCTAAGTCCTCTCCTATCCCCAGAAGCCCCTACAGTCCCTTCCCATGTGGGCCTCTTACCGCCTCTCTCTCAACCTGCAGCCTTACATTTTCAAATACAGAGAATCAAAAGAGGGGATCGTCTCTCTAGGGTTCATCTGATTAGGACAGGTCCACCCAGAATAATATCCTTTTTGGTTTTCTCAGTATCAGTGGACTCAGAATCTTCATTACATCTGCAAAATACCTTAACTTGTTACCATATAATATAATGTAACATAATTACAGGAGTGATACACCAATGCCTTGGCCACTTTCTATTGTTTCAAAGCAATGTGGAGATACCAGCCACACTCAAAAAGAGGGCATTATGCAAGGACTTGGGACATTTGCAGGTTATTTTAGGATTTTGTCAAAGGTAGGTAGTTATTCCGATCTTCCAAAAGCAATTTTTTTTGGTGAAAGTAACCAATTTATTTTTGGCTAATCCTTATTCTATTTAGCACAGAAAGAGGAAAGTATGCTTCATCACAGAATTGGTTATCATAGGTGCAAAAATGTATGTTGGTTTCTGTTCTCAAGGGACAGAGGTTTAGCATTTCCCAATTTTCCAGTTAAATTCTCTCAGTGCATCTAGTTAGTGGCTCAGTTTTTACACAATTCCTATTATTCAAAAGACAAAATGATAGGCCTGTAACAAATATCTAGCATCCTATGTTGTTTTGAACCACAGAAATCTGTTATACATCTAACCACTTTGCTTTCTATAATGCTTAGCATTGTAAAAACTAACTGGTAGGGAGGAAATCTCTCTTTATCTTAAAAGCCACTTCAACACCAAATAGTGAATTGTTTATATAATACATGCTTACTTGATTGTCAGTTAATTTGTATCTTCCAAATAGATTGGAAGTAAGATCAAAAAGTCTTTATTTTCAGCACACTCTCTGTCTTGCTCTCTGTGCCTAATCTGATGCAACTTACTGTCCTTTCCCCTGTCCTCTTTCAGTGTTGGTCACACATTTCTTATTGTTGCACTTTAATCTTCTTAGGTTCAACAATCTATTATTATAATCAATTCCATGTCCCACTATCCTTTCAAAACTCAGACATTAACATTATCCAAATGCCAGCCTACTCCATACCTCTTTCTTCAGAGTCAAATATAATTAAAGAGAATATACAACCATGCTGACACATTTTAAATACATGACCACTAAATTCAAGACGGCCTGTTTTTTGCCAATTCCTTCTACCACTCTTCTGAACAAATATTTTAAAATATTCTTAAATATTCTCCCCGACTTTTCTTCACCTTCAGGTGGTAGTCTTGCCTTCTACATCACTAGAACAAGTAGTGAGAACATTCACATATTCCTTCTACCACAACTATAGAACCAGTTTTATCAGTTCTAATGAACTTTGCCATCCTTGTTAATATGCACAAACTCTCTGTGCCTCTGTCTAAGGCCAAAGCCTCCACTGTTCCATCTCACTAAATCAAGAACATTATTCTAGCAATGTTTCTTAATTTATAGTGCAGCATTTCTTTCTGCCCTTCCTGTTGGATCATTCCCCTGGGCACACAAAGACGCTATTGCTTCTTTTATCCTTAAAAATACATATATATACATATATATACATATATATACATATATATACATACATGTATATATATGTATATATATATTTCATGCCCCTCCAGCTACTGACCCCCATTTTTATGCATCAGTTTCTGGCAAATTTGAAGATTATCATACATTCACTGTCCCAAAATTCTCTTTTCCAATTCTTTTTCCTACCTACTACCACGAGATTTTAACTCCTGTCACTCTACCAAAACAGTTACGAAATGATCACTTCTAAGCTTCACTCTTTTATATTAAGCTTTGTAAATCCAGCTTTATAAGTTGGTGGTGGGACTCTGCAAATAACGTTTCTGCTTTGCCTACTGACTCTCGCTTAAGATCTAGCAATAAGGCTCACTAGAGAGACTGCAAGGCTGCAGGAAGAAGAAATGATTCACTTTTTTTTTTTTTTTTTTTTTTTTTTTTTTGCTGTTTTGGGTTTCCTGTCTTCGTCCTTTGCATTTGCTCATTCTCCACTCTGGCATTGGCAGTTCCTTACTGTAACAGTGGTTGAATCCGGTTTGCAATGTTTCTGACACTTGTACAGCCAGCTTCATGGTGCCCCTACCCAGAAGCATCAGCACTAGACAGGTGCATTTCACCTCTCAGAGGCAGTCCCAAATCTGCGGTGAGGCCAGTGAGGTGCCTAGGACATAAATTTTAAGGAAGTACTCCTCTCAAGGTTGTGCTCCTGCCAGTCAGGGACCTGAACTTATCTGGAACCTGACCTTAGTGTGGTAGACTTGCCAGGGCTGAACTTTCAATATTCACTGTTGGGTTAGTGATTCTCATAATTAAGTCCTAGGCATGATTCCCGGCTTTTCTGCCTTTCAGTTGCAGCGTATCAAAGTAGCTTTGTGTGTTGCTGAGGAAGCCCTTCCACTTCCTCAGATTTTCATCGTCTTTCTCCAGTATATCAATGGCAGCCAACAAGTGCCATCAGATTTCACTGTCTTTATAATTATTGCATACTCTGAACTTCTCAAAAATCTGAGAGATTGTGACAAGAATTGCATGTCTGAGAGAGATCCAAGATGGCCGATCACTAGCAGCTCAGGATTGCAGCTCCCAGTAAAAGCGCAGAGAGCCAGTGGACGCCACACTTACTGATAAATTTTTGCTGCCCACGGACCAGGACATTCCCAGTGGAGGAGCCCCACGGGTCGCCAGCGTGACCCTTTCGGCTGGTGCGGCTTTTTTGCCAGCGTCTCGGCTCGGCGGCTCTTGGTGAGGAGTAAACGGGACTGAGTCTCCTTTTGGATGATGTTTGGCGCTCTGGGAAGTCAGAGCAGTCCATCCAGCTGATTGAAAAGGGGGCTGAGAAGCCAGACTGGAGACCCCCGGGCAGAAACGCACCACGAATTTCAACGCTGCTGTTTTAGCTAGCGTTGCGAGTCGCACAGTGAAAAGTACATAGATTCCGGAGCTGGGAATTAACAAGCTGGACGTCCACTCAGAGACCTAATTTGAAAGTGGGTAATTACAAAGACGACAGATGGATAAAACCATAAAGATGCCAAGAAGCCACCGTAAAAAAAACTGAGAACACTCAAAATCAGAAAGTCTCTCCTTCTACAGAGGACGCTAGTTCCTCATCAGTAACGGAGCAAGGCTTGATGGAAAATGAGTGTGAAGAATCATCAGAATTAGGCTTCAGAAGGTGGATAATAAGAAACTTCTGTGAGCTAAAAGAATATGTTCTAAACCAATGCAAAGAAACTAATAACTTTGAAAAATGGTTTGACGAAATGCTAACGAGAATGGACAATTTAGAGAAGAACATAAACGAATTAATGGAGCTGAAAAACACAATACGAGAAATCCGTGAAGTATGCACAAGTTTTACCAGTCGAATTGATCAAGTAGAAGAAAGGATATTAGAGGTCAAAGACCAACTTAATGAAATGAAATGAGAAGATAAGATCAGAGAGAAAAGGGTAAAAAGGAATGAGCAAAATCTCCAAGAAATATGGGACTACGTGAAAAGACCTAATTTACGCTTAATAGGTATACCTGAAAGTGACGAAGAGAATGAATCCAAGTTGGAAAATATTTTTCAGGATATTATCCAGGAAAATTTTCCTAAATTAGTAAGGCATGACAATACTCAACTCCAGGCAATACAGAGAACTCCACAAAGATATTCCTCAAGAAGACCAATCCCAAGACACATAATTGTCAGATTTACTGGGATTGAAATAAAGGAGAAAATACTAAGGGCAGCCAGAGAGAAAGGCCAGGTTACCCATAAAGGGAAGCCTATCAGACTCACAGCAGATCTCTCAGCAGAAACTCTACAAGCCAGAAGAGAGTGGGGGTTAGTATTTAACATCCTTAAAGAAAAAAACTTTCAACCCAGAATCACATATCCAGCCAAACTAAGTTTTACAAGCCAAGGAAAAGTAAAATTTTTTGCGAACAAGCAAGAACTCAGAGACTTCATTACCACCAGGCCTGTTTTGCAACAACTTCTGAAAGAAGCACTATATACAGAAACGAACAACCAGCATCAGTTATCCTAAAAACGTACCAAAAAGTAAAGAACATTACAACAATGAAGAATTTACATCAACTAACGGGCAAACAGCTAGTTAGACTTAAATAACAGTATTAAATTCACATATATCAATATTAAGCCTAAATTTAAAGGGATTAAATGCCTCAATCAAAACGTATACTTAGACAAACTGAATAATAAGTTAAAACCCATTGGTACGCTGTATTCAGACCTTTCTTATAGGCAAGGATACATAAAGACTTAATATAAAGGGATGGAGGTAGATCTACCAACCTAATGGAAAGGAAAAAAAAAAAAAAGATTTGAACTCAGACCTGGAACAAGCAAATTTAATAAATATTTACAGAACCTACCACCCCATATCCACAAAACATATATTTTTTTCAATATTATATCATACCTATTCTAAAAGTGATCATATAATAGGAAATAAATCACTTTTTAATAATTGCATAAGCATTTCACAGATTTAAATGAAATCCTGAGCAATAGAGCAAGAGTCTCATTCTCTCTCCCTC
>PVKP010030370.1:0-27993 GCA_004027715.1 Plecturocebus donacophilus
CCGGCGCACGGGCGGTCGGCAGAGGGCGCTGCGGCTCCCGGCGCGGGGCTGCGACGCGGGGCGCGAGCGCGGGCCGGGAGGAGGCGCCCGGGGCTCGGCGTGTGCGTCTCCCCGCGGCCGGGAGGGGGTGGGCGCATCAACCGCCTCCCGCTCAGGCCCGCTAACCGCCCGGCCGCTGTCCTCGCGGACGGCACCTCGCGGGGCGAGGCTCGGGCTGGGCGGCCGCCGGCCCGGCGGCTTCTCCTTTGTCCGGGCGAGGCGGCCGGAGGAGCAGCCCCGGCCACGGCGGAGCCGGGAGCGCCCGGGCGTCGTGCGGGCGGCCCCGGCCCCCGGTCCCCGGCTGCACCCTGTCGCTCGAGCGGGGGCGGCGGCCTGGGCGGTGCCTGCGCCGAGGTGAGTGCAGGGGCGCGAAGCGGGGCGCGGGCGCGGGCGTGGGCGGGCGGAGGCGACAGCCGGCGTGGGCGGCTCCAGGTGCGGGGGCGCCCCTCCCGCTCCACCTGCGCCGCCGCCGCGCGCTCTCGGGGCAAGTTTGTCCGTCCCCGTCCGCGGAAACCCTTGACCGCGGAGCGGAGTCCAGACCTTGGGTCAATAGAAAAGTGGCGCCGGAGAGGAGGAGGAAGCGTGGCGGAAGCTGGATGAGCGTCTCCTGGAGGGCAGGGCTGGCCTCTTGGACGTTCCATTTCTTGGCTCTTGGCGAGCCAGGTGAGCGAATCCTCGGCTGCGCTGTCCCGCGGGGTCGGCCGGCTCTGCTGCCCGCGCTCTGGACCCGCCGGAGACAGGCGCGCCGAGTTGGGCAGCGCGCAGCAGGGCTCGGGGCAGCGCCGCGCTGGTTCGGCTTCCTGCCTCCAGAGCGCCGAGGCTTCCCGCCCACACCACCTGCTCAGCTGAGAGATGGCAGCTGCTTCGGCACCTTCGCGTGCTGCCGGGTTCAACAGCCCCTGCTTTAGACGCGGTGGTAGGTTAGTTAAAGCGACTTCTCCCTTACCCACCCCCAGCTTTGGATGATTTGGTCTGTGTCTTCGATCTTAATTTAGTATGAGCGTGTTATTTTCTTCCAGCTTTATAATGGTAAAGCAGCGAAGCGGCTTGCTACATCCATTTTTTTTTTTTTCATTCTGAGCCTGTGCACAGAAGGAATTACAGGCACACAAGTGATGTTACTACCATTTTATTTTAAATACAAACACGGAAAGAAGTACTCTTGGCAGGATACCAAAGGCGCCTGTACTCTCTGTTATATAAGTGCTTAAAAAAATATTTGCTCATTGGCAAAGTTATGTGTGATTACCAGAGCATACAAGAAGAGTATCATGCTTTAACTTTACGTGGAGATAAGCAGTGGTCTTAGCTTGAGATACTCTTTTAAGATAATATAGGACCCTTTAAAAAAAGTCATTAAGTAGAATTGTAAAGCATTAAAAATTGGTTTTGTGAAGTGTATTATAAATTGGTGAGAGTTCTTTACTTATTGATAAAAATATCTTGCATATATCCTTTTTAGTTTTCAAGCTATTGAATGATTTTATTTTTAGTCTCTGATGGAAACTTAGTAGTTATGAGTTGCCAGTTATTAAAGTATCTGTCTCTTTTTCCCTTCCCTTTCCCCACCCCCTGAAACAAGTACTCACATTTATGGCTATTTTTTTCCCCACTAAAATAAACAAAAGTAAAAACCATCAGCTATACTGATAGCTGGGAATACCTCTTGTCCCCCCTCCACCCATTATTCTGTTCTAATTGGTTTGGGGTGATGGCTTAACATCTACAATGTTAAAAAGCTTTCCTGGTGATTCTAACACGTAGCCAGGGGTGAGAACCATTGTAGAGCATTGTTTTGTCCATTTGAAGCCTAGATGTTGCTACAGTGGTTTAAGGTAAGTCAAAAATATGTTGTCAGGAACATGGGAAGAAAAAAATGGTATTGGAAAGGAGACACATCGAAGAATTACAGCGTGTACACTTTTCTGTTTTGTCTAAAAGCTCCCTGTTGGTTGTTTTTCCTGCAAAGAATAGTTGATGTTTATCAGGGACCCATAATTCCATGCAGAATACTTACGGGAATCCTAAGTGATACATTTTATTTGCAGAAGTACCAATGAAAGTTGAGTAGTAATGTCAGGATATTCCTTTATGTTTACATGATAAAGTAAGTCAAAGGAAAGATTATTTTCCCTATCAATTTAAAAGCTTATTATAGCACTATAAACTAGTACATGAAATGCAAAAAAGCTTTTATTATTTTTAAAGTCAGAAAGAAACCTGGCCACTGAGTCAATGTTTCCTGTCTACCTTATGTAATCCCAAATATCCAAATCTCAGAGCAGATCTTATGGATGGTTTATGAAGGCTTATGTAAGAACTGTGACTGTGCTTTTGGTACTCCATTAAACTCCCTGTTTTGGCTATTACATAATTGACACGGAACTAGATTGTTAAAGCCAAAATCCGGGAGGATGCCCAAACCCACGCCGGCATACGCACTTTTATAATGAATTGCTGTTGCCAAATTAGAGGGAACAGCAGGGATGGTGGTTTGTGAAAGAGAGGTAAGAATAGTGTCTCGGGGATTGATGTAATAGGAGACTGTTAGGCTTAGCGATTTTCTAGAGATTTGAATGCTGTGGCAGAAACGTCTCTAGTCCTTTCTGTCTTCTAGCAGAGGCAGATCAACTGGGGAGCTAATGAACCTAAGCCTTAGGCCCCTCACACAGGCTTCTTTGGTGGCCTCTGGGAGGGGTCGCTGGCAGGGTGTTCATGTGGTCATCCCTGAGTTTGTATTTATACTTTTGGATTTTTTTTTAAATAGGGGGAATACTTTTTTTTTTTTCTTTTAAGTTCTGGGGTACATGTGCTGATCTTGCAGGATTGTTACATAGGTATACACATGCCATGGTGGTTGCTGCCTCCATTCGCCCCGCCCCCGCCGCCCACCTACATTAGGTATTTCTACTGATGTTATCCCTCCCCAACCTCCCCACCGCTTGCTATCCCTCTTGTAGCCCCCCACCCCACAACAACAGACCCCAGTGTGTGATGTTCATTTCCCTGTGTCCATATGTTCTCATTGTTCAACATCCACTTATGAATGAGAACATGTGGTGTTTGGTTTTCTGTTGTTGTGTCAGTTTGCTGAGAATGATGGTTTCCAGATTCATCCCTGTCCCTATAAAGGACATGAACTTATCTTTTTCATGGCTGCATAGTATTCCATGGTGTATATGTGCCACATTTTCTTTATCCAGTCTATCTTTGATGGGCATTTGGATTGGTCCCAAGTCTTTACTATTGTAAACAGTGTCACAATGAACATACATGTGCATGTGTCTTTATAATAAATTGATTTATAATCCTTTGGGTATATACCCAGTAATGGGATTGCTGGGTCAAATGATATTTTTATTTCTGTATCCTTGAGGAATAGCCACACTGTCTTCCACAATGGTTGAACTAATTTACACTCCCAACAGTGTAAAAGCATTCCTATTTCTCCACATCCGGGAGAGTACTCTTTCTACCCTCCCACTCCCCCAATTATGTAAACCCAAGATTCCACAAACCCTGAATTTCTCCCTGTCTCCAACTTATGTTCAAATATTAAATTATAAAGTTGCCTATTCTTAGTTTAATTTTTGTCATCTGAAAAGATTAAAAAAAAAGAAATCTAGACAGTATCATAGTTGACTTGCTGAGAGACTGCAAACTGCTATAACCTAGGGCTGTGTGGAGCCACTGAAATCAGGCACTTACCTGGAGAACCAGCTCTTTGCCTTGTGATCTCTCATGTGTGGGACTGTTGTGGTTCAGTGTGTGAACTGGAGATGGAGAAGAATGGAAACAGGGTGGGGAAGGGAGGAAAGTGGGTTAAAGTTCTTCCTCCTCTCAGAGGCAGGATGCCAAGGGGAAAGCAAGAAAAAAACCTACTGAAAGATGCTTCATTAATAAAATGTTAATTGGAACAGATCGAATCAGCTCCATAGGAGATCCTTCTGTAAGCTCCTTAGGATTGGTCTCTAATATGAATTTTCAACAGTGAGCAAACAAGCTCAGTCCTGGAAAATATCCTACAGGAAACAAATGCAGGTTTGGAAGGACTAGATGAATATCAGCTTGTTCCCATTAGTAGTTTTTATGAGCAAGTGGGAGGCTTATAATATCCACCACACACGTTTGAAATGAGTTGTTGAAAAGAGTCAGGGAGTTTCCCTTTTTCTCTGAAATGATTTCTACTTCCTATGTGAATTTGGATGCCTTTCGATCTTATATTCTTGACCGTTCCCACCAGCCATTATACCTCATCTATCCATCCATCCGTCATCTATCTACCATCTACCCACCCATCCACAGAGACTCTTTTTGACCAAACTTTAGTCAGGCTCCCCTGAGCCCTCTTCTCAACTAGGCCTCAGCCTTGGCCTGTAAGAACTACAGCTTTCAACAAAAACAATTTTTGTCTGTGCTTCCACCCTCCACGGGATTTGAAAACACCGTAGCATGGGGTATTAGCCTGTTCTCACCCCGCTAATAAAGACATATCCAAGACTGGGTAATTTATAAAGGAAAGCGGTTTAATTGACTTATAGTTCAGCATGGCTCTGGAGGAAGGGGAAGCAAACATGTCCTTCTTCCCATGGCAACAGGAGAGAGAAGAATGAGCAAAAGGGCGAAAAACACCTTATAAAACCATCAGATTTCATAAGAACTTAGTGTCACAAGAACAGCATGAGTGTAATTGCCTCCATGATTAAATTACCTCCCACCTAATCCCTCTCATGACACATGGGGATTATGGGAACTGCAGTTCATGGTGACATTTGTGTGGGGAGGCAACCAAACCATGTAACGTGGTGTCTAGCAGCCTAAGGCCATGTTCCTGGGATGCCCCAACCTCACTTGCATTCCTATCTAGAAAAGCTCAAGGCTGCCCCAAAGAATTTATCTTTTGTTTTAACCTGCACAAATGATAATAGGCTCCTGATTTTCCTTTTGTTAGATTTTTTATTAAAAACTTGTAATTCTTTCTCTGTGCCTTTGAGATGTATGTGTCCCTCCTACCACCTGAAGTGTCCTTCTCAGTGTCTATGAGCCATTCTTTTGAAATGAAACTATCAGGAAGGATAGGGCTCTGTCCCCTAGTCTCTATAGCGGGGTAGGAGCCTAACTTTGACAAGTGCATTTAGCAGTCACAGATGGCCTAACTCATTGGCAGGCCCCCTTGCCTGCTTGCTGGAATGTTCTGTGTCCTTGACCCTGCTTGAGCTCACACACATTCTCATTTCTCTTCCCTGCTTCTTCATTCTCCCTTTAAAACACCCAGTCACCTCTACCTGAATCAGAGTTGATCTCAGTTATACACAGAAGTCTCTTTCTCTCACTGCAGTAGTACTGGGTAAAATCCATCTTTACTGCCTTTAACCAGCGTCCAGCTTTTTTTTTTTTTTTTTTTTAAATACCAACAGAAAAGTTTGAGTGTATCCACAGGTCAGGCAGTGTTCTGCTTATTAGGTATGGAGTAGCAGATAAAAATTGTACCCTTGAGGAACTTACAGTGTAATGGAATGAATCAGATGAGCTTAAGTAAAGTACTTAGTATATCAGATATGGATAGTGCTATGGAGAAAATAGATCAGAGATGGAGCAGAAGGAGTGAGAGGTGGGGAACGCCTCACTGAGAGGAGATGTTGAGCAGAACCCTAAAGGAGATGGAAGAGTGAGCCACTCTACCAGAGTGTACCTGGCATTTGTGGGGAGCATAGGGAAGCAGCTGCAGGCTGCAGTGGGGGAATCTCATGCTAATGGCCAGCTTTTCCTCACAACAGCAGCCCCATCCCCCACTCCAGCCACCTGAGGCTGCCCATGAGCACTGGTGGTGTTCTTGGAGCCTTAGTGGTGTGGTGGCTTGGAACTGAGGGCCTCTCAGGGCATCGGAATCCAGCCTAGACCATACCTGAACAGGAGTAGGAAAGGAGAGTGTGTGTCTTCAGTGATGACTCCCACTGGCTTGTTATAGGAAAGGGCTGGGGACAAGCTCACTCCAGCCTGGAATCCCTGCAGTCACCCTAGAAACAAACAGGACTATGATGTATAAAAGATGTGGACAGTGGTATGCTTGAGGAGTGCTCTTGCTTAAGGAATGTCTTAATGTCAAGAACCTAGAGCAGCTTTGTGAGTGCAACTGAACCAGAGAGAACCCCTGACTTAAAGGCAACTGGTGTTGCTTAGGGTTTGAGGAGGGGAAATTGCGCAGCTCCTGCATGTCCAGATGGCTGCCCTGCGTCTGCTAACCAGAACTGTCCCCCTTCCCCCCAACACACGCCATGGACCTGTCAACAGGCTGTTATGGATTTCTCGGTGGAGAAGGTGAAGAAGCCACTGGGGAGCAGCAGCCAGGGGCTGACTGCTGGCTTTTAGTTACAGCCTTCCTGTACTCATGGGGACAGGGGTATGGAACCAGGACGGCATAACTGTTTCCTTTTTCAAGCTGTTAGCTTATAACCATTTTAAACCCTCAACAACCAAAGCAGAAATCGCTCATATAGAGGTTCGTTGGATTGTTTGCTAGTGGGTAGGGAGCATCATAGCAGCTTGAGTGAGCATATGCAGCTGGCATTAGGGAAGTGGCATTTATAGGAGTCTGATGTTTCAGACTCTTCTCTGTGCCTGTCATGACTTCATGTGGTCTCTTAGTTTGCAAGCTTCTCTCACATGACCTATTATGTTTGGAAAATGAGGGACTTAAGGTCATTCCTGGGTATTTCATACTCTTCTTTAGCTTTTGTAAATGGGCCATTTTCTAATTGGTTGTATATATTCTACATGTTGATTGTGTTATAGGTAATCAATAATTGATACATAGGAAGCTATTCTAAAATGTAATGTAACCAGGCACTTTTCAAACTCTTACTAATGATAACCTTGTTGTTATTTTTCTTGGATTTTCTAGTTAGATGGTCATATCATCTGCTAAATAAGTAAATAAATCAATAAAAATAAACGGTTTTAATTTAAATGATTCGATGAATGAAAAGGTTTTAAAAATGATTACTTTGGTCTCTTATCTTTTGAGATGGAGTTTCCCTCTTGTTGCCCAGGCTAGAGTGCAATAGCACGATCTCGGCTCATCACAACCTCTACCTCCTGGGTTCAAGCGATTCTCCTGCCTCAGCCTCCCAAGTAGCTGGGATTACAGGCATGCACCACTATGCCCAGCTAATTTTGTATTTTTAGTAGAGATGGGTTTTCTCCATGTTGGTTAGGCTGGTCTTGAGCTCTCGATCTCAGGTGATCCACCCGCCTTGGCCTCCCAAAGTGCTAGGATTACAGACGTGAGCCATGGTGCCTGGCCTGGTCTCTTATTTCTATTTTATATTTTATTATCAGTTAGACTAGATAGAAGAGGAGACTTTTTATCTGTTAAGAGATTTAAAAAATAAGATTATTGTCTTTCAGGCAAATGTACTTCCCTTGTCCCAGAGAGGATGGGCTGTATGATCTCTGAGGTCCTCTCCTTATTAGTCTTTTTACTCTGTTTACCATAGATGCATTGAACCAGTAGCTTCAGTTCCCATAGAAAAACAAAACAGTGTGTACACATAGTCATTCTAGGTAAGTCAGCAGTGTATGTGATTAGGGCCAAACCAGTATTGATGACTGTCTGATACTGACTTTAGAAAGTTTGACTCAGCTTAGAGAAATGAAAAGCCAACTTAGTGCATTAGCATCTATAAAGGCAGTAATAAGGCAAATCCATTTGTCCAGAAACAGGCTAACATTGATACAGTGATTTTAAGTGCTTTTTCCCAAAAGTACAATGGAGAAAGCATGGAATATAGAGCCATGAATTACAATAAATGGTAATAAAACAGCAGAAGCCAATAATAAACATTTAACAGAGAAGTTTATTTTCCACACTTCATCAGGTTGCTACTGCAAAGTACTAATCTCAAAACTTAATATGAACACTATCTCTGTAAATATGGGAGAAGTAATCTTAAATCATCCAGAATTAATTATCTTTGTCCTAAGCTGTTTGACATTACTCATTCCAAATAGCTTCTCAAGACAGGCAGTATTTTTCTACACACAAATAATTGTGTTCTCAGGTTGCAAATGTTGCCACGTATTAAGCCAAACACATTTTTTGCTTCTAATTCTTGTATTACTATTGGTTTATTTCAGGGGAAGTTAATTTGATAACTGAAATCATGTAGCAGAATAATTTTGGTTGAAATGGATGTTTCTAAACCTGATGCATTTTCTATTAGTGTTATATGATATCTTTGGAAGTTTGTATAGTGAACATGCCAAACATTACATTTAATTTTCTGAAGACTCTAGCAAGTATTCTTTTTTAAAAAAAGATCCACATTGTATTAGTTCAACTGGCAGCTAGTAATTACTTTTACATTGACTGAGCTAATTTGCCACTACTAGCAGATTTATGAAGTTATTTTAATATAACTACATTGTCCTCTTCCCCCAAACTTTATACTGAATTTTTTATGCTAGATTTTAGGATTTTAATTTTGATAATAGCTCAAGATATTGGATAAGGTATAAATGTGAGTTAGCATTAATATCAGTTTAGAGAATAACAATGAGAGCAGAAACATAGCTTGCAACCACATTTCTCCAGGGTTAGCACTAGACAGAGGCAAGTTGAGCACTTGCCTCAGGCACAAAATTTAAGGGACACCAAAACACTCCGTAATACAAATAAAAATTTTATGCAGTTAAAATATCAAAATTAATGCAAAAAATCCATAATGAACAAAATATCAAAATTTTCAAGGAAAACGGGATCAGTATTACTGATTTTTCCTTTTGTGTCAGGCTCCAGTTTGGTTTGGAACAGCACTGTTACAGATCCTATCTATATTTAACGTTTTAAAATTTTGTTCATCATGGATTTTTTACATTAATTTTGATTTTTAAAAAATATATTAATGTATTATTTATCTTGGAAGCACATCTGAATTATTGAAGTAAGGACATTCTGAAAAGTCTCTCCTGCACAACAACAATAAAAGCACTGGCAAAAATATCAAAGTAAACCATTTTAGAATGGTGGAAATTAACCAAGGGTTTACTACAAACTGAGGACTATTTATTCAAGAAAAAGGACTGAATCTCAGAACAGTCAACTTTGTGACATTTAAACTTACTATTCCTATTCCTTCCTCCCCACCTCCATGGTAGGCTTCAAAATGAATCACCTAGAAGCCACTGAAAGGGACAAAACAGGTTTGAAGCCCTCCAAGATCCCCAGTCTCAGAAAATTGATACTATATGATTGGTCTAGAAGCTTCCTAAAAAAACTGCATTCTCAAAGCTAGTTTTGCAGAGCCATGGGGCATTTGTGGAAAACAGTCAGCAGTAATTATTTAATATCTCAGCTGCCAGAGGCAGTGATACCAGTTGGGGTTAATCAAAAAACTTAAAAGGAAAAATCGGCAAAGGAGATATCTATGGGGGCTTTTAAAAAGCTTTGACATAGTCTTTGGAATCTAGAAGGCCATGTGCATATGTCCAGGAAGTCATCTCAGGCTAACAATGAGGCTTTCCGTAAGTAAAGTAGGAAGAGAAGACTAAGAGTTGTAAACTCTCTGCTGGAGTGTTGAAAGCATGTACCCCACCCTGCAACACACAAAACCCCTCAGCAAAGGCTGTGATATATATTGGTTCAAGACATTTAAATAAATCTGTCTCATCATCAGCTGATCGCTGAAGCTAGACTTCAGCAGCTGCACATGATAAAGAAAGTAGACTTTACATAATTAGTCTGGAAACTAGACAAACAGCAATAGAAACAATAATAGCAACAAATATAACAACAAACCTTTATGCAGGGTAAAATCTTATTTCTAGAGTGGCCACATTTTTAAAAATCCAGTTTTCAACATAAAATTTCCACACACAGACAGTAACATATGGGCCATAACAGGAAAAATAATAAAACATATCCCTGAGAAAGTCCAGATAATGGACTTATTAGACAAACATTTAAAATTAGCTATTGTAAATATGTTCAAAGAGCTAAAGGAAAATTTGTCTGAAGAATTAAAGTGTGAAAATGATGTCACATCGAATAGAGAATATCAATTTAGATAGAGATCCAAGATGGCCGATTAGCAGCAGCTCAGGATTGTAGCTCCCAGTGAAAGCACAGAGAGCAAGTGGACACCGCACTTTAAGACGAATTTTTGTTGCCCACAGAACGGGAGATTCCCGGTAGAGGAGCCCCACGGTTCACCAGCACAACTCTTTTGGCCGGTGCAGCTGTTTTGCCAGCGCCCCGGCACGGTGCTTCTCGGTGCGGAGTATACGGGAAGGGACAGGCTCGGCTGATCCCATCCCCACAAGGAGAACAGCAATTGGAAGCGCTGAGGACTGAGGGTTTCACAGTAAGCACAGCCAAACCTGGGAAGGTCCAGCTCTGTGGGGAACGGGCATCTGCCAAAGGAAAACTAAAACAGAAAAACTTCATCACCTGGCAAAGAGAGATCCAACATGGCGAATTAGCAGCAGCTCAGGATTGTAGCTCCCAGTGAAAGTGCAGAGAGCAAGTGGACGCTGCAATTTCAGATGAATTTTCGTTGCCCACAGACTGGGAGATTACCGGCAGAGGAGCCACACGGGTCGCCAGCGTGACTCTTTTGGCTGGTGCAGCTGTTTTGCCGGACCCCCAGCGCGGTGCTTCTCGGTGCAGAGTATATGGGACTGGGTGCCCTTTTAGTCGGGCTCAGCTGGTCCCATCCCCACAAGGAGAACAGCAATTGGAAGCGCTGAGGACTGAGAGTTTCACAGCAAGCACAGCTGAATCCGGGAAGGCCTAGCTCTGTGGGGAAGGGGTGTCTGCCGAAGGAAATTTAAGAAACAGAAAAAACTTCATCACCAATAAGCCGGGCGTCTACTCAGAGACCCAATCTGAAAGTCGGCAGTTACAAAGACGACAGGTGGATAAATCCACAAATATGGGAAGAAACCAGTGCAAAAAGGTTGAGAACACCCAAAATCAGAATGCCTCTCCTCCTACAGGGGATCAGAGCTCCTCATTAGAAAGGGAACAAGGCCTGACAGAGAGTGAATGTGATGAACTGACAGAATCAGGCTTCTGAAGGTGGATAGTAAGAAGCTTCTGTGAGCTAAAAGAACATGTTCTAACCCAATGCAAAGAAACTAAGAACCTTGAAAGAAGATTTAACGAAATGCTAATGAGAATGGACAACTTAGAGAGGAATGTAAGTGAATTGATGGAGCTGAAAAACACAACACGAGAACTTCGCGAAGCATGCACAAGTTTCAACAGCCGAATTGACCAAGCAGAAGAAAGGATATCAGAGGCCGAAGATCAACTCAATGCAATAAAACGAAAAGGCAAGATTAGAGAAAAAAGGGTAAAAAGGAATGAACAAAGTCTCCAAGAAATATGGGACTATGTGAAAGGACCTAATCTGCGTTTCACAGGTGTACCTGAATGTGATGAAGAGAATGAATCCAAGGTGGAGAATACTCTTCAGGATATTATCCAGGAAAACAAGGCAGGCCAATATTCAAGTCCAGGAAATACAGAGAACACCACAAAGATATTCCTCAATAAGAGCAACCCCAAGGCACATAATCATCAGATTCACCAGGGTTGAAATAAAGGAGAAAATGCTAAGGGCAGCCAGAGAGAAGGGTCGGGTTACCCACAAAGGGAAGCCCATCAGACTCACAGCAGGTCTCTCAGCAGAAACCCTACAAGCCAGAAGAAAGTGGGGGCCAACATTCAACATCCTTAAAGAAAAGCACTTTCAACCCAGAATTTCATATCTGGCCAAACTAAGCTTCAAAAGTGAAGGAAAAATAAAATTTTTTGCGAACAAGCAAGTACTCAGAGATTACATCTCCACCAGACCTGCTTTACAAGAGCTTCTGAAAGAAGCACTACACGTAGAAAGTAACAACCAGTATCAGCCATTCCGAAAACATACCAAAAGGTTAAGAGCATCACCATAATGAAGAATCTACATCAACTAATGGGCATAACAGCCAGCTAGGATTAAATGACAATATCAAACTCACATATATCAATATTAATCCTAAATTTAAATGGACTAAATGCCCCAGTCAAAAGACACAGACAGGCAAATTGGACAAAAAGCTAAAACCCATCAGTATGCTGTATTTAGACCCATCTCACATGCAAGGATACACAAAGACTGAAAACAGAGGGATGGGGAAGATTTACCAACCAAATGGAGAACAACAACAAAAAAAAGCCACAGAAACTGCAATTTTTGTCTCTGATAAAACAGACTTTAAAGCAACAAAGACCATAAGAAACAAAGAGGGACATTACATGGTGGTGAAAGGATCAGTGCAACAAGAAGAGCTAACAATCCTAAATATATTCGCACCCAATACAGGAGCACTCAGATACATAGGGCAAGTTCTTAATGACTTAAAAAGAGACTTAGAATCCCACACAATAATAGTGGGAGACTTTAACACTACACTGTCAATATTACATAGATCAACAAGATAGGAAATTAACAAGGATATCCAGGTCTTGAACTCAGACCTGGAACAAGTAAACTTAGGAAATATTTACAGAACTCTCCTCCCCAAATCCACAAAACATACATTTTTCTCAGTATCACATTACACCTATTTTAAAAGTGACCACATAATTGGAAGTAAATCACTCCTCAGCAATCGCAGAGCATCTCACAGGTTTAAATAAAATATTGGTTGGCTGCTTGTTTGTTATTTTCATCCCTTATTCCTTCCTGTCTCCATTGTTAAGCACAATTATTGGCATAAAAGAGGTTTTTAATACCCATTTTTAGACTGCATTCTACCCTGGGCAATAGAACAAGAATCCTGTTCTCTTTCCCTCTCTCTCTTCCTCTTTCTTTCTCTCTCTCATTCTTTTTTTTTCTTTCTTTCGCTCTTTCTTCTTTTCTCTCTTTTTCTTTCAAAAAAAGAGAATGTCAATTTAAAAATGGGAAATTATTAAAAAAGGGACAAAATGGAAATTATGAAATTGAAAAGTACAACGATTGAAATGAAAAAAAATTTACTAGACAGGCTCATCCACGGATTTGAATTAGCAGAAGAAAGAATCAGCAAACTTTAAAATAAATCAATTGAAATTATATACTATGAGGAACAGAAAGTCAAAAGAATGAAGAAAAATGAACAGAACATCAGATATAGGGTAGCATTATGAATACCAACATATGTGTGATTGAAGTCTCAAAAGGAGAAGAATGAGGGATAGGGGACAGAAAGACTGCTTGAGGAAATAATGGGAAAAAACTCAAGTAGCAAGAGAGAAGTAAATAATCATGTAGAGGGATCTTCAATAAGATTAACAGCTGACTTATCAGAAACTGTAGAGGGTAGAAGATAGTGGAATGATGTATTCAACATGCTGAAAGGCAAAAATTTGTCTGGCAGTCAAAAATTCTATATCCAGCAAAACTGTTATTCAAAAAAAGAATGAAAAATTAAGATGTCTCAGAAAAACAAAAACAGAGAACTTGCCACCATCAGACTGCCCCTACAAGAAATATTAAAGAGAGTGTTTCAATTAGTAACTGAAGATCACAAATCAGTAACACAAATCCACAGGAAAAAATAAAGAGTAGCAGTAAAGGTAATTATATAGGTAAATAGAGTACAAACCACTAATAAAATAACTAAAAAATGTATAGTAAAAGAAACGGGGAATGAGAATGATATGTTGAAAAATATCTATTTAACACAAAAGAGGGCAGTAATAGAGGAACAAAAAGACATCAGACATAACAGACAACAAATAGCAAAATGGCAGATGTAAATCCTGCCGTTTTGAGTTATTATATTAAATGTAAATGAACTAAACACTGGTCAAAAGGCATAGATGGATGGAATGAATTAAATAAATATGAAATAAACATGACTCAACTATATGCCGTTCACCAGACTCACTTTATATATGAAGACACAAATACTTTGAAAATAAATAAGATATAACACGAAAATAGCAATAAAAGGAGAGCTGGAATGGGTATACTGATATGAAGTGAAATAGATTGTTAGTCAAAAGTTATTACAGAAGACAAAGAAGTTCATTACTTGTTAAAGGGAACAATTCATCAGGAAGTCAAATATGCACATATGTGTATTTAAGAGTAGATCCCCTAAATATGTGAAGCAGAAACTAATAGAATTGAAAAAAGAAATAGAAAATTCAATAATACTTGGATATTTTAGTACCTCATTTTCTTTTGATTTTGGAGACAGAGTCTCACTCTGTTGCTCAGGCTGGAGTCCAGTGATGCCGTCTCAGCTCACTGTAATCTCTGTCTCCTGAGTTAGAGTGATTCTCCTGCCTCAGCCTCCCAAGTAGCTAAGACTACAGGTGTGTGCTACCATGCCTGGCTAATTTATATATATTTTGTGGTAGAGACAGAGTTTCACTATGTTGGCCAGGCTTGTCTCAAACTCCTGAACTCAGGTGATCTGCCTGCCTCAGCCTCCTGAAGTGCTGGGATTACAGGTGTGAACCACTGTGTCCGGCCTCAATACCTCATTTTCAATAATGGGTTGAGACTGAGAAGATCTTATTTTCTTGCTGAAGATGAGCAAGGAAATAAAAGGATTGTATAAACCAACTGGAGTTAACAGACACCTAAAGACCACTTCACCCAATGGTAGCAGAATACACATTGCTCTTAAATGCCCATAGAAAATTCTTTAAAATAGACTATGTAGAGAGAGATCCAAGATGGCTGACTACTAGCAGCTCAGGATTGTAGCTCCCAGAGAAAGCGCACAGAACGAGAGGATGCCACACTTTCGGATAAATTTTTGTTGCCCACGGACCAGGAGATTCCCAGCGGAGCAGCCCCACAGATCACCAGCATGACTCTTGTAGCTGGCGTGGCGGTTTTGCCAGTGCCCCAGTGCAGTGGTTCTTGGTGCAGAGTAAACGGAACTGGGTCCCCTTTTGGTCGAAGTTTAGAGCTCCAGGAAGGCAGAGTCACCTATTTACCTGATTGAAAAAGGGATTCAAGAGGGAAGCCAGACCGGAGATTCCAGGGCAGAAAAGCACCACAAATCTTAATGCCGCTGTTTTAGCCCGTGAAGTGGGTTGCTCAGATTTTGACGCTGGGAATCAACAAGCTGGACATGCAGTCGGAGACCTAATTTGAAAGTTGGCAATTACAAAGACGACAGGTGGATAAACTCACAATGATGGGAAGAAACCAGTGTAAAAAGGCTGAGAATACTCAAAATCAGAATGCTCTCCTTCTACAGGGGATTAAAGTTCCTCATTAACAAAGGAACAAGGCCTGATGGAGAACGAGTGTGTTCCATTAACAGAATTAGGCTTCAGAAGGTGGATAATAAGAAACTTTTCTGAGCTAAAAGAACATGTTCTAGCCCAATGTAAAGAAACTAAGAACCTTGGAAAAAGGTTTGATGAAATGCTCACAAGAATAGATAATTTAGAGAGGAATGTAAGTGAATTAATGGAACTGAAGAACACAATACGAGAACTTCGCGAAGTATGCACAGGTTTTAACAGTCAAATTGATCAAGCAGAACAAAGGATATTAGAGGTCGAAGACCAACTTAATGAAATGAAATGAGAAGACAAGATTCGAGAAGAAAGAGTAAAAAGGAATGAGCAAAGTCTCCAAGAAATATAGGACTATGTGAAAAGACCTAATTTACGACTGATCGGTGTACCTGAATATCATGAAGAGAATGAATCCAAGTTGGAAAATATTCTTCAGGATATTATTCAGGAAAATTTTCCTAACCTAGTAAGGCAGGACAATACTCAACTCCAGGTAATCCAGAGAACACTACAAAGATATTCCTCAAGTAGACCAACTCCAAGACATATAATGGTTAGATTCCCTAGGGTTGAAATAAAGGAGAAAATTCTAAGGGCAGCTAGAGAGAAAGGTCAGGTTACCCATAAAGGGAAGCCTATCAGACTCATGGCAGACCTCTCAGCAGAAACCCTATGAACTAGAAGAGATTGGGGGGTCAATATTCAATATCCCCAAAGAAAAGAATTTTCAACCCAGAATCTCGTATCCAGCCAAACTAAGCTTCATAAGTGAAGGAAAAATAAATTTTTTTTTTTGTGAACAAGCAAGCACTCGGAGATTTCATCACCACCAGGCCTGCTTTACAAGATCTTCTGAAAGAAGCACTGCAAACACAAAGGAACAACCAGTATCAGTCATCCCAAAAACTTACCAAAATGTAAAGAGTATCTCCGTAATGAAGAATCTGCATCAACTAATGGGCAAAATAGCCAGCTAGCATTAAATCACAATACTGAACCCACAAATATTAGTATTAATTCTAAATTTAAATGGATTAAATGCCCCAATTAAAGACACAGACAGGCAAATTGAACAAAAAGTCAAAACCCATTGGTACACTGTATCCAGATTTATCTCACAAGCATTGACACACAAAAACTCAAAGGGATGGAGGAAGATTCACCAATCAAATAGAGAGCAAATCAAAAAACAAAAAACAAAAAACAGGAGTTGTAATTTTTGTCTCCGACAAAATAGACTTTAATAGTAACAAGACTAAAAGAAACAAAGAAGGACATTACATAATGGTAAAAGAATCAATGCAACAACAGGAGTTAATGATCATAAATATATATGTACCCAATATAGGAGCACCCAGATACGTAAGACAAGTTCTAAATGACTTATAAAGAGACTTGGACTGCTACACATTAATGGCGGGAGATCTTGACATCACATTTTTAATATTCGACGGATCAATGAGATAGAAAATTAATAGGGACATCTATGATTTGAATTTAGACCTGGAATAAGTAAACTTAGTGAATATCTATAGAATTCTTCACCCCAGGTCGACAGAACATACTTTTTTCTCACTATCATATTACACCTATTCTGAAAGTGACTACATAATTGGAAGTAAATCACTCTTCAGCATTTGTATAGCATTTCACAGACTTACATGAAATATTGGTTGGCTGTTTGTTGTTTTCTTCCTTTATTCCTTCCTGTCTCTGTTGTTAAGCACAATTATTGGCATAAAAGAGGTTTTTAATACCTATTCCTAGATTGCATTCCAGCCTGGGCAATAGAGCAAGAATCTTGTTCTCTCTCCCCCTTTTTCTTTCTTCCTCTTTCTTTCTCTCATAAAAAAAAAAAAATAGACTGTAATAGGTCACAGAACAAGTTTCAATGAATTTAAAAGGGTGAAATAATACAGAATATGTTCTCTGACCACAGTGGAATGATGTTAGAAATCACGAGTAGAAGGAAATTTCAGAAACACAGAACATGTGGAAATTTAAACACTCCTAGTGGGTTAAAGAAGGAATCACAAAGCAAGTTAGAAAATAGTTTGAAATGAATGAAAACAAAAACACAGCATACTAAAACTTCTGAGAGGCAACTAAATCAGTACTTACAGGGATTTTTTTTTAGCCCTTAATGACTATATTAACAAAAAAAGATCTCAAACCAACAATCTAAGTTTTCACCTTAATAATGTAAAGAAATAAGAGCAAACTAAATAAGTAAATATATAAATATATAATATAAATTATATATTATAGATAACATAAATATAAATATATATAGCATATAAATATAAATAACAAAATAAGCAAACTGAATATAAACTAAATATAGTAAGGACTAGAAGTAAATTAAATAGAGAATAGAAAATAGAAAAATTAATAAAAACAAAAAATTACCTTTTGAAAAGATCAACAAAATTGAGAAACCTTTACCTAACTAATAGAAAAAGAGAGAAGACTCAATTATTAAAATCAGAATAAAGAAGGTGAATCACTACCACTTTAGAGAAATAAAATAAGAATATTATGAGTAAGTTTATTTCAACAAATTATATAACCTAAATGAAATGGGTTAATTTCCAGGAAGACACATATTACCAAACTGACTCAAAAAGAAAGGTCAGATCTGAAGTGACCTATAATGGGAAAGGAGACTGAATTAGTAATCAAACAGTTTTTCACGAAGAAAAGCCCAGGCTGAGTTGGCTTCACTGCTAAATTCTACCAAATGTTTAAAGAAATAACAGCAGTTTTGCCTAATTTTTTTCAAGAAGATAGATGAGGAGGTAACATTCTTGGCTCATTCTTTGAGGCCAATCGTACTTTGATACAAAAGCTAAAGACATCACAAGAAAAATATAGGCTGTTATTCTTCATGAATATAGATATAAAAATCTGTAACATATAGAAAGGATTGTATACTATGAGTAAGTGGGATTTATCTGAGGAAGGCAAGGTTGGTTTAACATTTGAAAATCAGTCAATTTAATATACAATATTAATAGAATAAAATACAAAAACACCCCATAATCACTTTAATAGAAACAGAAAAAAAAAAAAAAAGGCTTGACAGTTTCCAGCAGCACTTTATGATAAACAAAACTAGGAATTGAAGGAAACTTCCTTGACCTAATGAAGGGAATCTATGAAAAACTCACAGCTAATATCATACTTGTGAAAGACTCTTTTTCTTCTAAAATAAGAAGCAGGCAAGGATGTCTACTCTTTTCACATTTATTCAACATAATACTGAATGTTCTAGCCAAGGCAATGAGGCAAGAAAAGGAAAAGTCATCCAGATTGGAAAGGAAGAAGTAAAATGATCTCTTTGTAGATGACATGATCTTGTATGTAGAAAATTCTGAGGACTCTATATATAGACTGTGAGAACTAAAAAACAAGTTCAGTAAGGTGGCCATGTATAAGATTAATAAAAATCAATTGTATTAATTGTATTTTTATGTACTTAAAATTAACAATATGAAAATTTCCGTTTATAATAGTAAATGGATACAAAAAAGAATTAGATATTTAGGAATAAATTTAACAAAAGACATTCCGGACTTGTACACTAAAAACTGCAAAACATTGTTAAAAGGAATTAAAGATAATGTACATAAATGGAAAGACATCCTGTGTTCATGGGCTGGAAGACTTAATATTATTAAGGTGACAATGCTTCCCAAATTGATCTGCGGATTTAATGTAATCTCTATCAAAAACACAGAGGTGTTTCCCCCCTAATAAATTGGAAAGCTGATCCTAAAATTGATATGGAAATGCAAGGGACCCAGAATAGTCAATGTAATCCTGAAAAAGCAGAGCAAAGTTGAAGGAATCACATGTCCCGAGTTCAAAACTTAACACAAAGTTAAGGTAATAAGGACAGTGTGGTGTAGGCAAATTATATCATTATAGAACAATGGTACAGGATTGATCCATAAGGCCCAGAAGCAAACCCTTGCATTTATGATTAACTGATTTTCAAAAGGGTGACAAGATAATACAATGAAGAAAGAATGATCTTTTAAATAAATAGTGCTGGAATAAATGGATGCCTTTATGTAAAAGAATAAAGTTGGGTCCTATTTCATAACATATATGAAAGTAACTCAAAATGGATTATTGACTTTAAAATATAAAGCAGTAGGCCTCAGAAAAAAGGAGTAAATCTTCATGATCTTGGATTAGGCAATATTTTCTTATATGTGACACCAAAAGCAGGAGTGACGAATATATAGATTAGTCTTCATAAAAATTATAAATTGTTTCCTGCAGAGGATATCATCAAGAAAAGAGATAAGGCAACCCAAAGAATGAGATTAAATTTTTGCAAATTGTATATCTAATAAGGATCTTGTATCCAGAATATATAAAAAATGGTTATACTCAACAATATAACTTTTTGAGGGTAATAAAGACAAATAACTCGATTAAAAATTGGACAAAGGATTTGAGTTGACATTTTTCCAAAGAAGATATACAAGCAGTCAATAAGCATATAGAAAGGGAGTCCTAAAAGGAGTCCACATTAGTCATTAGGGAAATGCAAATTAAAATCGCAGTAAGATATCACTACACATCTACTAAGATGGCTAAAATTAAAAAGACAAAGTTAAGTGTTAAGATATGGAAATGTTGAGACCCTGGTACTTGCAGGAGGGACTGTGAAATGGTACAGTCATTTTGGGAAACAGTTGATAGTTACTCAAATTATAGGCATGGAATAGCAACATGACTCAGAAACTCTGTTCCTAAGTGTATATTCAAGATAATTGAAAACTTACATCCACATAAAAACTTGCACATGAATGTGTGCATAGTCGCCTCAAACTGGAAACAATCCAAATGTCCATCATCTGAGTAATAGTTAAATAAGAAGTGGCATATTCATACAATAGAATATTATTCACCCATCAAAAGCAGTGAAGGACTGATTCCTGGTACAACATAGCTGAACTTTGAAAGCATTTTGTTAATTGAAAGAAGCCAGACACAAAAGACCACATGTTGTATGATTCTATTTATATGAAGTATTCAGAATAGGCAAATTCAAGTGACAGAGTAGATTATTGGTTGTCAAAGAGTGGGCTAAGGAGGGCTGTGGAATATCTGCTAATAGTATGGGTTTCTTTTGGGGGTGATGAAAATGTTCTGGAATTTGATAGTGGCGATGCTTGCGTGACCTTGTGAATATGACAAAAAAACATTGAATTGTACCTTTTAAGATGATGAATTTCATGATATCTGGGTTACTTATCAGGAAAATATTATTTAAGAAATCGTTTATCTTCAATTTCTGATTTTTTTAGTTCCCTCTAAGGCAGGTGCTCTGCCTTGCCTTAGTCCTGTCCTGCTTTTCCCTACCAACCTGCTGCCTCAGATTTCAGTAAAATATCTCAATTGGATGATTAGAAACCTGAGGAGTTACATGTGAAGTGCCAGAAGTTCCTACTCTGTAGTAGAGTAGGAGCTTAGTGACTTGATAGAACTCTGAAAACAATATTCTGTGAGCTTGAAGTGTAGGGACAAACTCTGTGTGTTTAGCAGGCCATGCTCTTCAGCACTGCAGTGCAGTCTTTGATGCTTTGGCTCTATGGCATTAGGAAAAGTTAAATTATGCTTAGCATCATGTCAATGGATTTATTAATAAGGAAGAGAACAGGTATACTTTATAGGTTATAGTTCTGTTCAATAGAAATACAATGTGAGCTGTATATGTAATTTTCTGTTTTCTAGTAACTGCATTTAAAAATAAAAAAGAAACATGGAGTTAATGTCAATATATTTTATATAACCTAAAATACCATTTTACATTTTTTCATGTTGAATCCTCAAAATCACGTATTTCATACTTAGAGCACATCTCAGTTTAGACTAACCATATTTTAAGTGCTCATTGGCCACCCTGGCTGAGTGACTACTAGAGTGATTTTCTTGAAAGTAGATGCAAGGTTTTCAGACATGCAGCATGGTAAAATGGTTTTGAGTTGGATCCAGATTCAAATTCTGGATTCAGCTCTAGCACTGCATTTATTTATTCTTAAAATATTTACTGACATCGGTTCTCAAAAATCGTAGTCTATTTCTGTATAGGGTCAGACATATGAATACCGGAGAGAAGTATCATGTTTTATTGTTCTAATTTTTGCAGGACCCAAGGAAGGAAATGGTCAGTTCTATCTGTGAAAGAGTTGGTGGTGGTCAGGAAGGGCTTTGTGAAGAGGAGAGGCCTGAGCTCCGTTTTGGAAGAGGTGGTAGATGAGGGCAGAGGCGTTCTAGTAGGAGGCAGGAGCAAGGGCAGGGATGCTTGCAACAGAATTGCCCAGGAGATTGCTTATAGCTTGGAACAGGGATGGGTGGCTGAAAGGGTGGTGTGGCTGAGCTGGAGTTGAGGGCCATGTTATTTGAGGGGACCTGCAAGGGGCTGTAGAATGCCTTTCACATTAGGCAGTGAACACCCACAGAAGAACTTCAAGAAGTAAGTGATGAGGTGAGATTTGATCTTTCTTGAGTTGTTACCTAGGGCAAGTTAGTGACCTTTCAGATCTGCCCCTTTAGTCTCCTATTCTGCAACACTGAGTGACTGAAATCTATTCAGGCTGCTGCTATGAAGATTAAGTGAACTAGTATATGAAGCATGCCTGATGGTCCAGCTCAGACTTCTGGTGAATCAAGAGACTGCTTCTATGGTAGTGTCCTTCTGTTGCTCTAGCGCCTGTTTTTCAATGTGGTTGTGCTCCAGCAGTACCCAGGGAAAGCTTTCAAGAATATAAATTGTTGGAGCACAACAATCAGTCTTAGGATGGTGTCTAGGAATCTATGTAACAAATCTGTGTTTAACAAATTCCCTCTGTGATTATTACGTAGCCACCTGTTTTGGGTTTGCATACCAGCGTGCAGAGTTCACTTCCTCAACTCTTATCTAGGACTCTGGGCCATTTGGTAACATTAGCTCTTCCTGCCTCTTCCACCGGCTTCCATGTACTGTTTCCTGGCTGATGGTCTGCAGACCCTATTCTGATCACAGTGGTAATTACCAGTGGTCTAGGGCTCCTCTGTTTCAGATTGACCAGTTGGTTCTTAGGTGGCTCTTCATAGATTGGCCTCATTGAAATGGTATCTGACAGCTTCTACACATGAATATATCTGCTTCACAGACCTTAGCTAGTACTCCTTAATTTTGTTTGCACTCTTATTTAATATGTGTATTAGCATAAAGTCACTTTCTAACTCTTCCACAACATGAAGTATAATTCCAACTGGTCTATTAATTCAGAGCTGTTCTATTTGCAGTTCTTTATCGTGACCATACCCAAAACAATAATTTTCCTTTTTTTTTTTTTTTTTTTTTACGATTAGTACTATCAAAGCCATCATGATACATTTACCGTCAACCCTATAGTGGTCCACAGTAGATCCAAATATCTCTGTTTTAAGGGGAAAGCCACTATTGGAACAATACAGAGTGCCTCTGAATGTCAGATTTACTCTGCTTGCATTTCATTTCATGGTCTTAACGTGTTTTTAAGATTCTGATTGGATGTGAACAAAATGACAGGTTTCATCTAGCATGTCAACTGTGACTTTGTGGCCACCATTCTGTGACCATGTCACAGAATGCTGATTTTGATCCTACATCTTATCCTCACATAATTAATCTAAAAAATAAAAAGTTTATTTTCCAGCTGGCTATTCTTTCATGCAAAAACAAAACAATTTATAGTAGTCTGCTGATTTAATGGGTCTCCTGGTGGGAGGGAAAATTATTTAAACCCTTTCTACTCCTTCTCAGAAGAAAACACACTTTGGGAACTTGTGAATTTTCTATACTTGGGGTACCCACATGGCCTCAATTCACCTAGTTTTTACTTCCATTAGTGTTATGCATGCTTCGAATTAACATTGTGGTAGGGTGGTCGTGATGCTGTTGTGCTGCTGCTGGTAGTTGTGGTAGGTCCTAAAATAGATGGGTTACTACATTTATTGCAAGACAGAAGTAAATGTCCCCTTCATTGCCCCATAGACTTCGGCTTGGACCTGTGTGGGGTGCGTTCCTGGCCATGCCTGTCCTGAGCCAGTGGGCAGGTCTTCTGCACGCTTCCTTCTGCATCTTATTCCTGCATCCATCTGCCACCTGCATCTTTTCCCTTGCTTGCTCTGGCCTGCTTTACCTTTCACCTGCGCCTGTTAGAGATCAGCATGATCCCTCTCATGTTTTTTGTCTTCCAGCCCTCAGCTTTTCTTTCTGTCACATCTGTGCTCTTGGAAAAGAGTCTTATGTTGCAACGGGGATGCTGAGGGGGTTGGAAGTAAATGGGAACTGGGTGGGAAGAAAGAATTGAAAAGATACACATAAGCCCTTCCAACTGCTGGAGGTAATTCCTCTCTTATCTTTTAGGTACCATTGCTGATAAGTTGGAATGGAATCAGTTAATAATACCCAAACTATTGATGTTGCTCAGATACAGGATGTATGTTGAGAAATAGGTAGTTTAGAAAATTTAATTGTTTCATAATCACTGGGGTTTTCAATCCTGTTTATCTTTTTGTTTGGAGAAGTTATGAAATTGCCATACGTGTAGGTAAAAAAAATGGTTGAATATCAGCAATTTTGTATAAGTCAACCTCTGAATAGCAGGTGTTCTTTGGTGTCTATGCCAGTAACATTTGGGAGGAAAATTTGTCTCTTTTCTACCACTGACAACCAATCTTCCCACTGGACAATTTAGAGAAGAGAGCAATTTGCTGATTTTTTGAATTAAAGTTTTCTTAAGGATTTAAATTTTTAATATTATAGGACTCATAGATCCTCTGTTTTTTTTAATTGCTTCAGAATTAGAAGAAAATAACCATGACAGTATAAATTTGGCACATAATGAGAAAATTAAGATCTATGAAATGGACATGATTATTCGTATATCAGAGGTATTCTTCCCCTGACAAAAGCCCTGTCTTAAGTCCTTAAGATACTTCATTTATATAGTGTATTTAAGAATCAGTTTTCAGATCATTAACTACTTGAGGGATTAATATAGAAAGAAAATTGAAGTCATGTAATCCATGAGGATTAATCTGAAAACAAGATTAAGTATCTCTAAAATCCTAGACTCAGCCAGCGGAAAAAATGGTGAGCTGATGAAGCACCTCCAGTTATGAAGTTTATCTGCTGTGTAATTATTGCATAGGTTCAAGGACTTCTGAACTAACTTTATGTTTTGCTGAGAAGACCTATTATAATGAAATTACTTTTTATGTGTTCCCGAATCTTTCTCCTTCTGAATTTTCCTGTATCTTTTTCTTTTTAAGGTTTCCACAGCTGGATTGTTTACTAGGCCCAATTGTCACCAATGGCAGTAAAACTCATTTTCTGGGGAGCAGGGTGAGTTCATGAAGATTTCTACTTGACTTATTATTCCATTTGATTTATGTCTCTAATTGTCTCTCAAATGTTGTTTACTTCCTGATACTCAAGGCAAATAGCTGGTGGCAGAATTTTTTTTTAAAATAAATGATATTATTAATGAAACAAGTCAATGAAAATAAATTGTCATTTGAAAGCTTAATTTTTTTTTGAAGCTGTGGGGAATCTAGTTAGATATTGACTTGAGTTCAAGTAACGTGTTAGTGATTTTAAATTTGTAGAGATTGTTTAGAATTGGCACCTCTTAGTAGTAATTAATCTTCTGTAACAAAGGGTCATGTTATTGTTAACATGTGTTTTAGTAATTCCTTTTTTTGTTGTTGAGAGTCTTGCTGTTGCCCAGGCTGGAATGCAGTGGCGTGATCTTAGCTCGTTGCAACCTCTGCCTCCTGGGTTCAAGCAGCTCTCCTGCCTCAGCCTCCCGAGTACCTGGGACTACAGGCACGCGCCACCATGCCTGGCTAATTTTTTGTATTTTTCATAGAGATGGGATTTCATCGTGTTAGCTAGGATGGTCTTGATATCCTGACCTTGTGATCCTTCTGCCTTGGCCTCCCAAAGTGCTGGGATTACAGAGCCACCAGGAGTTAGTAATATTAATGGACAGACATGGGACATGAGCTTTAAGTAGGGGATGTACTTGATAGCTGAAGTTACTGGAGAAAAAGACCAGACTGGGAGGAAAAAAGTGAATGCAGTGCAAATATCCATTAAACTAAGAGCAGAAGCTTTAGTGAACAGCTAAGACACAGAAAGCTTAAAACATTTGAGAGAAGCTTTTCTGAGGGCTGCTGCTAGCCCATATGGCACTTTGTGCAAATTAGACAAAGGCACCCCTCTGTAAGACATTTCACTTCTATCTGATGGGAAATTAGTGAGCTATACTGATTTCTAGAACAAGACACTTTAATGCCATGTGCTGGGAAATTGTAATATAAATAATAAAATTACCTATCTTTAAATCATCCAAGTTTTAATAAAAATACAAACAGCTTTTAAATGAGCAGGGAGATGCTCATGATGAGACTGATGCCTCCTTAAACGTGGTGCTCTTCCACAGTGCACAAACTGAGCAACTGGCAGTCTGGTTCTGCTTTGTTGAGACTCTTAAGGAGGGACACTTTTTATTAAGGTCTAGTCATAGGGGACAGAGGATAGAAACAAAAGTTTGAAGTTTGGCTTTGATTAGAAAGTTGGGTGGCTTGAAAGAAACTTATCAGTAACACAGTAGCTATAGGTTTGGGGTCCCAAAGGGGTAGTCTGAACTTTCTAGGGTAAAAACTAGGAAAGAAACACCCAAAATGTGCTTTAACTAAATTTATGACTGAGTTTCTGCCATGTGGTGATTTATAGTATGTGCTTTCAGATTTGCCTTACTTAAATAACGAAAGCTTCATTCTATAGATCACCACCTGTGTGAAGTTCTTGTTCTCAAAGACAATTTAAACTTGGATTGTTTTTCCCAGTAAAAGAGATTTGCTTTCAGAGTGTTGAGTGCATTCATAATGGATTGTTCTTCATTACTTACAAATTTTTGTAATTAATCTTCTGATGAAAGAAAAAGCTATTATGTTGCTGTTAATGTGTATCTGATAGATATTGGTTGACAAATACAGGCTAAGTGGGATGTGGCAATACTTTGGAGCCAGATTTAGGGGCGACAGGTGGAGTATGTGACTGGTGATTGAAACGTTATTGAGAGGCCAGGCACAGTGGCTCACACCTGTAATCCCAGAACTTTGGGAGGCCAAGGCAGGCAGGTCAGGAGTTCGAGACCAGCCTGGCCAACATGGTGAAATCCTGTCTTCACAAAAATACAAATATTAGCTGGATGTCATGGCGGGTGCCTGTAATCCCAGCTACACAGGAGACTGAGGCAGGAGAATCACTTGAACCTGGGAAGTGGAGGTTGCAGTGAGCAGAGATTGTGCCATTGCACTCCAGCCTGGGTGACGGAGTGAGACTCTGTCTCAAAAAAAAAAGTTATTGAGGAAATTAGAACAGATATGCGAAAAAGTCATATGCAGTGCAGGTAGGTGGATGTGGTCATGGTAGTTGGAGTTATGGGTGGAGGTGGTGGAGGTTGTGGGGTGGTGAGGTTGGTGGTGGCTGCTGGAGTGGCTGGGTGGTTGGTAATGGAGGGCTGGCAGCTGCCACCGTGGCACTGAAGGCACCTAAGAAGGAAGAGGTGGCAGGTTGAAAAGATGCCGGCTGTGG
Organism: Plecturocebus donacophilus; assembly: GCA_004027715.1. Taxonomy (NCBI): domain Eukaryota; kingdom Metazoa; phylum Chordata; class Mammalia; order Primates; family Pitheciidae; genus Plecturocebus; species Plecturocebus donacophilus. The sequence continues at coordinate 26,988 of PVKP010030370.1, forward strand.
GCACAAAGTATGTGGCCTAAGTAAAAGCTTTCATTTTCTTGAGTGCTGGGGACGAATTGACCAGAGGGATATTCAAGGGGCCTCCTCTTTGTGGGATGCAAAGTTTGTTTTCTTATTGTGTCATTTATCCCCTTCTTCCCCATTGCCCTCCATGCGCATGGTGGAGGATTTGATACTCTAAATACAGCAGCACAGAAACATGATCGTTTACGAAAACCATTCATGAGATTTAGGGCAAAAGGCCCCAGTGTTATTTACATCTAAAACGACCTCCCTTCTCCCCCAAAACACAAATGATCTATATGTTGAAGAAACAAATGTAGATTTTGTTTTTTTTTTTAATGAGTGGAGGAGGCAGAAGGAAAAAGGGAAACTAGGTAAGGAAGGCTTAGATCAGTTAATTCCTCCCACCCCATAGTTGTTTAGCTGACTGTTTTACTTTGTGTATAATATCTTTGCCTGTGGAACACCCAGGGGAGTGAGAATATGAAGACACTTTGGATCTGATGTTTGGCACCTGTGATACTGAGCTAATAATTTTGTGTTTCATGTTTCCTTATCTTTCAATAGAGAGAATGATATTCCTTCTTAGAGAACACAGAGGGAATATTTGTGAAAACACTGGCTTAATGACTATTAAAATAAAACAGAGTTATAGGTTTGATGACAATCTGGTATTCTGACTGTCCTGAATCTTTATGATTTTTGGATTGAAATATTTTATCACTGTATGGTCCAAATAGTTGTCCTCATTATTTTAAAGAAGAGATCCTTCATGGTGATTCTGTAAAGATGTACATACTCTGCAGCAAGAGAGATTTAGGATAGCACAGCTTTTGAAAGAAGGGAGTTCGTGGGTTATTCTGCAATGGAGGCTGTCAGATTAGGTATAGAGCACCATGTGCTTGATGCATGCTTAATGGGACGGAATGACCTTACCCTGTGCAGATGCTAATAACAGCCACATACAGTGGGTGCTGCTAGTTCAGTACTGTGCTGAGCCTAA
>PVKP010030371.1:0-27972 GCA_004027715.1 Plecturocebus donacophilus
GTTAGGTCATTTTGGTTTTGACCTATCAATACTTAACATACACGAAGAGTTACATAACAGAGTCAGTCTTTTTAAGATGTATTCGTCATCACGAGCTGAGCCTATTGGGCCGGTGACATCCAGAATGATCCCATTCATTGGCTAGAGGCAGGACCTAGTGCCGCAGATTGTGTGAGGAAGCTGGCACAGATGATGATTTGCACAGCAATGTCACCAACTAAGCCACTGCCTAAATCCAGTCATCGGCCTTCTTTTTCTGCTCTGTAGTATAAAAACATTTCTTTAAAAGCCTGAAAATCTGTAAAGGTGGGCAGGATGTCGAATATGTCACCAGCCACTTCATCTTTATGGTGCTGTAATGTTGTGGTGAAAGCTGCCATGTTGAATCCAGGAATCCGCTCCAGCAGCTGTTCTTCAATATATTTTTGTACCAGAGAAATGTATTCATTAAAAACAAGTGTGTAGGTGAGTTTATTCTCTTCCGTGTCTTCAAACTCCAGGTAGTACTTGTCCATGAAATTTCTCTGTAATAACTGGAACTCGTCATCCATGATAATGTCCCCTAAATATTCAACCACAGCATCAAATTCAGCATCAGAGGAGGAGGAGAAAGACAGCGCAAAGCTTTCTTCTTCTAAGGCGTCCATCGCCCCCGCCCCGCGTAGGCTCCTACCCCGCCCGCGGCCCAACCCACAAGCAGGGCGCGACGGCTGGCCGGGTTAAGGCCTCGCAGCCAAAGCTGAGGCGGCTGACTGCCCAGTCGAGTCAGCGCCTGCGCGTCAGGCCCGGCCCTGGGTACCCGGCTGCGGCCACGCGCCAGCCCGGCCCCGCCGGGCCCTCTGCGCTCGCAGACGACGCCGCAGGTCCAGGCCTTGGTGACTGCTCTAAAGCAAACTTTTTATGACACAAAAATGTCTTAATTTATTTGGTTTACAAATCTGAATTTTGATGAAACAAGCTTTATTAAAACCCTTCTATATTTAATCACAAAATAAAGCAGTTATGTGGGATACATCACAAATAGCCAACTTTGAAATAAATATGACCCTACTTCTTTTTACTGGACTTTTCCATGTGAATGAATTCTTCACACTGGGTTAGTCAGCATTTTTCTCTAAAGAAGCTTAATAAAATTTGACCTATTACATCAGCCTTTTATCTGAATGTGAAAAGAAGAATTTATGTAGAGAATGCACCACACCCTGTATAACAGTATCTGAGAACCATTTAGCTATTATTACAATAAACATTTGAGGTTGGGAAAGTAATTGTGGGCTTTTTTTTTTTTTTAAAGAGAAGGTATGGAGTTTTTTAAGAAAATGTCTGATCATACTAGCAAAAATGTAATTCTTGGCTCCAACTTTCAGATACTGTTTACTTAAGCCTTGTACTAATGTGGACAGGCTAAGGCCACTTTTTATTCCTGGCGTTCTTCTGATTTCCTTAGTAGCCCCAAGGTATGTTTATGAGCAAACATGATCTTTAAAGTTTAGTTTGCACAATGCCTGCATTATCTTTTCTTCTGATTACATTCTGAAAGTCCTCAGGGCTTTTATTTCTTTTCTTATTTTTTTTGAGACACAGTCTCACTTTTGCCCAGGCTGGAGTGATCTCAGTGTGATCTCTGCTCACTGCAACCTCTGCCTCCCAGGTCAAGCGATTCTCCTGCCTCAGCCTCCCAACCAGCTAAGATTACACGTGCGCACCACCATGCCTGGCTAATTTTGCATTTTTTGTAGACAAAGCGTTTCACCATGTTGGCCAGGCTGGTCTCTATCTCCTGACCTGGAGGGATCCACCCACAGCCTCAAAAGTGTTGGGATTACAAGTGTAAGCCACCCCTCCCATCACAGGGCTTTTATTTCTTTTCATTATATACACATTCGCCTTTTAAAACTCGTATGTTGAAAATGTTCTAACATTTGCTTAATACTGCATCATGGATAATTGCTTTCCACTTAAAAGATGTCATCAGTGTAGCTAGGGGCTGTGTGAAATAGTTTAAAATATGACCACTAGCCCCAAGGAATTTACCATCTAGTAAGGGATATATTAGACACAAAAATACACTAGGTAGTATGTGGTCTCTGATGTCTAAACAATGCTATCAGTGAGTTTTATTAATAAAATAGCTGCAGAAGGAGAAGACACTTTTGGCTGGGGTAGTAAATCTCCATTAAAAAAGGCATTGCTGGCCAGGTGTGGTGGCTCACACCTGTAATCCCAGCACTCTGGGAGGCCAAGGCAGAAGGATCGCTTGAGCCTAGGAGTTTAAGACCAGCCTGGGCAACACAGTGAGACCTTGTCTCAAAAAAACAAAAAACTGGATCTTTTATTTGTGTGTGTGTGAGTTTATAATCTTTCTTTTCTTTATTTCTTATAAAACAGGCAAGAAATATTAATGTCACTCATTGTAAAGAGCAATAAAAGACACAAGGTTTAGACTAGGAGAGAAGATAGGTACTTCACAGCTCCCATGAGATTTATACCACATTAAATAGACTTTGATGAAATTGTGATGAGATTGTGTTTTAGTCTTGGACATATCCAAAACTGGATCTTTTAAATTAGAAGGGATTGGTTAGACTTTAATCAGATGAACTGAAAAAAATGTTTAGGTTTGTGCTCATTTGAACTACAGTTTCTTTTAATTCAACTAGTTTGTGAGTTGTTCATAAAAATAACCACATTCTTCTATCTCTTGAATTTTCATTTGGTTTTTAAAGGCTGAACCAAAAAGCTTCAGGATTTTCACACAGCCTTTTGCCATTTCATAGCTCTGTGTTTCCTTGGTGATTCCAGTGTTCATAGTCTGCCAGGTCCACTTGGAGCTGTTGCCACTCTGCATTCCTCCTCCATTGTTGGTAATATCCTTTTCTTCTTCTTTCTATAAAGAAAGTGACTTATTTTCTCAGGATTCTGAGTTTACAGAAGTTACTGTAAGTATTAAATCTCCATTCACTAGTGAAAAATAAGTGTCTGATAATCTTTAAGCAGTCTTTAAGATTAAATTTTGTGCCCTCAGTCACATTGGTGTTAGATTGCATCTTTTCGTTTATAAATCTGTGCTGAATTTTAGTTTCAAGATGATTTGAGAATATTGTTTAAAATGTTACTCAGAACCCTTGCTATTATCTCATAAGTAATACTGAGTGTACATATGCTTCAATAAGGTTTAAAAAAAAAAAAAAAACAAACTCTTCCCCCCCGCCAGTAGTGGTATAAATTTGCTATTTGCTACACTTTTCTAAAAATTTTATCAGCATATTCTATTTTACTGAGGTTTTTTTTTTTTTTTTTTCCTTTCTTGAGATGGAGTCTCACTCTGTTGCCAGCCTGGAGTGCAGTGGTGTGATCTTGGCTCACTGCAACCTCTGCAGTGAGATAAGTAAGGGCCTGAAAATCCTAGTATAGAGCCAGGGGAACATCAGATTATGGCAAAGAGGTCAAAGGATTGTTAAGAAGAGGCTAGGAGTATAGGAAAGTTTATTAACAACAGGATGATATTTTAGAAGATAATGCAGAATTACTAGGAGCAAGAACAAGCTGATTAAAGGAAAATGAAAAGAAAAATGTGACTAGAGGTACTTATGAAGGAGACAGGGCATTGAGAAGTAACCAAAATTTTCAGGGAGATGAGAGATATAAGGAATATCAATGGAATTATAATGCTAATTTTTAGCTGAATATTGTCTGGGAGAGACAAAGCAAAGAAATTGAGAGATAGAAGAGATGTTAAAACAACCAAAACACTAATTATGGCTGAAATGTTGTTTAAGAAAGATAAAGATTGTGATACAAATTAAACAAAACCACTAAATTTTGTCTTCATGTTGTTTAAGGGAGATGAAGCAAAATTGAGATGATCTGGAAGCCACATGTAACATTAATATAGCCTCTCCTTTAAAGTTTTTGATTTCAGGTTTAAACATTTTGTTATGGGGAAAATATATGGGCATCTTCTTCAACCCCAACATTCTCCAGTTATTTATCTTTAGGAATTGGAAATACATTAAGTGCCTGATCTTGGATATTCACACATTCAATTCTGGTGCATCCCATTGTCTCATCTTGGTTATTTATGTATTTATATACTTTTAATTATTTTTTAGTCAGCTTGCTGGGGAATATTTATTTATTTTTAATACATACTTCCCATGATATACAATTCAGCACTTTAAAGTGTATAATGTAATGACTTTTAGTATATTAACAAGATTGTATAATATTGTCTCACTGCATGATATTGCAAAAAGGTTGTAGAAGGTTGCACATCACCACTAATTCCAGAACATTTTCATTATTTAAAAAGAAACCCTGTACCCATTAAAGTCACTCCTTATTTCCTCCCTACCTTCAGCCCCTGGCAACCATTAATCTACTTTTGGTATCTATTGATTTGACTATCCTGGACGTTTTATATAAATAGAATCACATAATGCTGTCTTTTTGTGTCTGACTTCTTTCATTTAGCATAATATTTTGAAGGTTCATCTACATTGTAGCATGTATGAGAATGTTATTCCTTTTTGTAACTGAACAATGTTCCATTGTATGGCTATACCACATTTTGTTTATCCATTCATCAGTCAATATAGGCATACCTTGGAGATATTGTGGACTCAGTTCCAGACCATCAAAGTAAAAGGAGTAACATAAATTTTTAGTTTCCTGGTGTACATAAAGTTTATGTTTACACTATACTGTAGTCTATTAAGTGTGCAATAGATTATGTCTAAAAATGTACATACCTAAACTTAAAAATACTTTATTGCTAAAAAATGCTAACGATCATCTGAGCCTTCAGCACATTGTAATTCTTTTGCTGGTGGTGGGTCTTGTTGCCTTGAGGTTAATGGCTGCTGACGGATCAAGGTAGTAGTCGTTGAAGGTTAGGGTTGCTGTGGCAATTTCTTAAAATAAGACAAAATGGAGTTTGCCATATCAATTGATTCTTCATGAAGGATTTCTCTGTAGCATGTGATTCTGTTTGAGGGCATTTTACCCACAGTAGAACTTCTTTCAAAACTGGAGTCAATGATCTCAAACCCTGCCACTGCTTTATCAACCAGTTTATGTAATATTCCAAATCCTTTGTTGTCATTTCAACAATGTTTGCGGCATCTTCACAGTGTAGATACCATCTCAGGAACCTACTTTATTTCCTCATCCATAGTAAGCAACTCCTTATTTGTTCAAGTTTATCATGAGGTTGCAGCAATTCAGTTCCATGTTTATCTTTAGGTTCCACCTCTAAATCTCGTTCTTTTACTATTTTCACCACATATGCAGTTACTTCCTCCACTGAAGTCTTCAATCCCTCCACATCATCCATGAGAGCTGGAATCAATTTCTTCCAAACTTATGTTAATATTGACATTTTGACCTCCTCCCATGAATCATGAATGTTCTTAATGGCATCTAGAATAGTGAATCCTTTCCAGAAGATTTTCAATTGACTTTGCCAAGATCCATCAGAGGAATTACTATCTATGACAGCTCTTTTTCTTTTTTGAGACAGAGTTCCTCTCTGTCACCAGGCTGGAGTGCAATGGTGTGATCTCGGCTCACTGCAACCTCCACCTCCTGGGTTCAAGTGATTCTCCTGCCTCAGCCTCCTGAGTAGCTGGGACTACAGGCACATGCCAGCACGCCCAGCTAATTTTTGTATTTTCAGTAGAGACAGGGTTTCACCATGCTGGCCAGGATGGTCTCTATCTCGTGACCTTGTGATCCACCCACCTTGGCCTCCCAAAGTGCTGGGATTATAGGCATGAGCCACCACATCAAGCCAAAATGTATTTCTTAAATAAGACAACTTGAATGTCAAAATGACTCCTTGATCTATGGACTGCAGAATGGGTGTTGTGTTAGCAGGTGAGAAAACAACATGCATCTCCTTGTACATCTCCATCAGAGCTGTTGGGTGATGAGATGCATTGTCAATGAGCAGTAATACTTTGAAAGGAATCTTTCATTTTGAGCAGTAGGTCTCAACAGTGGGCTTAAAATGTTCAGAAAACCATGCTGTAAACAGATGTGCTGTCTTGTAGGTTTTGTTCCATTTATAATGCACAGGCAGAGTAGATTAAGCATAATTCTTAAGGGCCCTAGAATTTTTGGAATGGTCAATGAGCACTGGCTTTCACTTTAAGTCACTGGCTGCATTAGCCATTAAGAGAGTAAGCCTGACCTCTGAAGCTTTAAAGTGAAGCACTGAGTTCTCCTCTCTAGCTATGAGTATCCTAGGTGGTATCTTCTTCCAATAGAAGACTGTTGTGTCACATTGAAAGTCTGTTGTTTTGTGTAGCCACCTTCATCAATAATCTTAGCTAGGTCTTCTGGATAACTTGCTGCAGCTTCTATATCAGCACTTGTTGCTTCACCTTGCACTTTCATGTTATTGGGTCCAAGGATGGCCCTGAGAAGGGCCTTTCTCCGTGTCCAGCTTGGGCTCCAGGCTTAGGTTCTTGGCTTCCTTTGCTTGAAGAATTGAGCAGAGAGCCTTATCCCCACGGTAAGTGTTACAGTTCAGAACAAGAGCGCAGACCGAGAAAGTGAGCAGCAATGCAGTTTATTGAGCAAGCGAAGATAAAGCTTCCATAGCCTGGAAGGGGACCCAAGAGAGCTGCCGTTGTTGGTCAGGGCTGCCTGGGCTTATATCCCTAAGTAATTTCCTCCCTTTCTTGATTTTTGGCCAACGGAAGGTGTATATTTTCAATCCTCCCTCCAAATGGTGGGTTTTTGGATCCTTTTTACTTGATTGGCTTGGCAGCTTAAGATTCTTGAGTTGCTGAGTGTTTGCCCCCTAGTCCTGAATGGGGAGAAGGCCTGTGACCATGAATCACCTAATTTCTCCTTTCTGGTGGTTGTTTCCTAGTTTTCAATTGAACTGGCAGGCAGTATCCGGATGCAGTTAAACAGTAATTTTCGGTTGCTAACTGAAACTGAACACAGCCTCCCAATGTGGTCGAAGTACCTGTGTTGACCTTTTCCCATGCTAGGGTCCCAGAAAGTTCTCCATTGACCCAAAAGATTTTATTCCCTCATTAAGTGATGTTTTTTTTCCTTAAACTTCAAAAGCCAACCTCTGCTAGCTTCCAACTTTTCTTCTGCAACTTCTTATTTCTCTTAAACTTCATGGAATTGGAGAGAATTAGGGCCTTGTTTTGAATTAAGGGAATGTTATGGCTAGTTTGTTCTTTCATCCAGACCACTAAAGCTTTCTCCATATCAGCAATAACATCATTTTGCTTTCTTTTTTTTTTTCCTTTGAGACAGGGTCTCACTTTGTCACCCAGGCAGGAGTACAGTGGTATGATCACAGCTCACTGCAACCTCAAATCCCTGGGCTGAAGAGGTGATCCTCCCACCTCAGCCTCCTGAATAGTTGAGACTGCAGGTGCACACCGCCATGCCTAATTTTTTTTTTGTTTTGTATTTTTTGGTAGAGACAGGTTCTTGTCATGTTACCCAGGCTTGTCTCAAACTCCTAGGCTCAAGCAATCTACCTGCCACTGTGTTCCAAAGTGTTAGGATTATAGGCATGAGCCACTGCACCTGGCCTCTCTTGCTTTCTTATAATTTCTGTCTTCACTGGAATAGCACTTTTATTTTCCTTCAAGAACTTTTCCTTTACATTTCATAACTTGGCTGTTTGGCCCAGGAGGCCTAGCTTTCAGCCTGTCTTGGCTTTTGATATGCCTTCCTTACTAAGCCTAATTTATTTCTAGTTTTTGGTTCAAAGTGAGAGATATGTGACTCATCCTTTCACTTGAACACTTACAGCCCATTGCAAGGTTATTAACTGGCCTGATTTCAATATCGGGGGTCTCAGGGAACAGTGAGGCACAATAAAAGGGAAAGAGATGTGGGAATGGCTGGCTGGTGGAGCAGTCGGAACATACACAACATTTATTCAGTTTGCCATCTTCTGTGGGTACAGTTTGTGTGCTCCAAAACAATTATGATAGTAACATCAAAGATTAGTGATAACATATCACCATAACTGATAAAATAATAATGGAAATGTTTGAGATATTGTGAGAATGGCCAAAATATGATACAGAGACCCAAAGTAAGCACATGCTGTTGAGAAAATGGTGCCACTAGACTTGCTTAACACGTTGCCACAACCTTCAATTTGTAAAAAAAAGAAAAAAGAAAAAATAATGCAATATCTGTGAAGCATAATAAGGTGAAGTACAATAAAATGAGGTATTCCTGCAGACATTTGCATAGTTCCCACTTTTTGGAGTAATTTTGCTACGAACATTCAAGGTCAAGTTTTTGGGTGAATATATATTTTGAATTCTCTTGGGTATATACCTAGAAGTAGAATTGCTAGGTTTAACTTCTTGGGAAGCTGCCAAAATGTTTTCCAAAACAGCTGCGTCATTTTATACTTTTGCTAGTAGTACATAAGAATTCCAGTTTCTCCATTTCCTTACCAACACCTATTTTCCAGTTTTGAAAAATTATAGCCATCATAGTGGATGTGAAGTGGTATCTCACTGTGGTTTTGCTATGCAGTTGTTTCCTTAGTGACTAACAAAGTTGAAAACATTTTCATGTGCTTATTACCCATTTGATATATATTCTTTGGAGAGATGTTCATTCAAATCTTCTGCCCATTTTTAAATTGAGTTTATTTTTGATTATAAGAGTTCTTTGGGGCTGGACATGGTGGCTCATGCCTAAAATCCCAATATTTCGGATGGCCAAAGCAGAACTTAAGGCCTGGAGTTTGAGACCAGCCTGAGCAACATAGACTCCATCTCTACAAAATTAAAAATAAAAAACTTAGCCAGATGTAGCGGCATGCACCTGTAGTCCCAGCTATTCAGGAGGCTCAATTGGGAGAATCCTTTGAGCCTAAGAGTTTGAGGCTATAGTGAGTTATGATTGCACTACTATACTACAGCTTGTGGCAGAATGAGACCTTATCTCTTAATAAATAAATAAATGGAGTTCTCTCAGGCTGGGTGTTGTAGCTCACACCTGTAATCCCACCACTTTGGGAGGCCGAGGAGGGCAGATCACTTGAGGTCAGGAGTTTTAGACCAGGCTGGCCAACGTGGTGAAACCCCGTTTCTACTAAAAATACAAAAATTAGCTGGGCATGGTGGCAGGCACCTGAAATCCCAGCTACTTGGGAGGCTGAGGCAGGAGAATGGCTTGAATCCAAGAGGCAGAGGTTGTAGTGAGCTAAGATCCTGCCATTGCACTCCAGCCTAGGTGACAGAACAACAACAAAAAAGAGTTATTTCTATATTCTTGGTATTAGACTCATCTAATAAATATTGAAAATATTTTATTCTGTTCTATGGGTTATCTTTTAATTTTTTGATAATGTCCTTTGAATTACAAAGGTTTGAATTTTGATGATGTCAAATTTATCATTTTTTTTCCTCTTTAATTGCTTGTGTTTTAGGTGTTATATCTAAGAACCCAGCAGCATGTTTAATAGCTCTCTTCTTGCTCTAAGAAGTATTCCCACAGACACTAAAATCTCCTAATAAATCTCTAATTCCAGCTCAGAGAAGCAAGGATAGGCAATTAGAGGCCCCTGGCCAGGTGGATGAATAAATCCTGACTTATTTTATCCTTACTTAACCATGGCCAGTGCCATCATTTTGTTCCTCCCTAAAGGAAATCTGCCAGCAATTTTAGTTGCCACTTTGTATACTTACTCAACAAGTTTACATTGAGCACTTACTATGTGTCAAGTACCTTTCCAAAGGAGGAAAAATTGCATCAGGAAATTACAAAAACACTTTAAAAAATGTTTTGCCCTTTTTCCTTTTGTAAAAAAAGCAGTATAATAATTACAAAAATTGAAAAGATAAAAGAGCTACTAATCTCATGGTTCAAATACAATTATTTCATTTTTATTTATTCTTTTATAATTGTTGTTCATAACCATATACATATTTTAATATAGTTCAATTAGCATAAAGGAATTTAATATTTTGCTTTTAAAAAACAATATTTTATCATATATTTAAAAAAATGTCTTTCTTGATTTTGGCTTCAGACAATATAAGGGAAAGGAAGCAAACAACAGGAGAAAATGTGTAAGTCAATAAAATATTATTAGGATAAGCAAGTATGGTTTATAAGTAGATTTGTGCTCTGGTCTGTGAATGCTTGTAGGCTGGCAAATTGAATTCAAGAGTATATAATTCTATTCCATATTATTAACATTTTTCTTTTTCTTCCTGATGTATGACTCTGGCTCCACTGATTACCTTAACCATATTACATGGGTAATTTAATTTCTAGCTATTGTTCATACTGGCCAGTTAAATATTTGTATCTAGATAAGGTTTTCTCCTTTAAGTTTGTAGCTAAACAAGAAGTTTGATATATGAACCAATTTTTTTTTTTTTTTTTTTTTTTTTTTTTACAGACAGGGTTTCACTGTGTTGGCCAGGCTGGTCTCGAACTCTTGACCTCATGATCCACCTGCCTTGGCCTCCTAAAGTGTTGGGATTACAAGCATGAGCCACCGTGCCTGGCCTATATAAACTAATTTTTATTAGATTTGCTTCAAGAATAATATGTCCCAAAGAAGATAATAATACATCTACAATACATAAATATGGTAACTGATGATAATTTCTATAGGTATTTTTATAATATGTATATAGTTATATATAAAATAATTCAGCATGAATACTATTTATCAACTATGTAGAGCCAGTTTGCTGGGTAAGTTCAATTTCTTGAATTAGACAAATAATCTTAAATTATGACTCTTATTACAAATTATTTGGGTCTTAATATTATCTTGTGTGATTACTAGTCTGACATTTACCTTTTAAGTGGATGATCATCCATCATTAATTTTCATATCAAATATATCTCCAACTGGGGAACAGCATTTCTGAGGGGTGGGGAATGGCTTATATGCTACTCCTAAAGAATGAAGCATCCCTGAATGAAAGCATTAACTGACTTTCTTAAGTTACCTGTTAGCATGTAAACAGTTGAGTTTACTAAAGAGCTTGCGGCAGAAGTTGAGGGTTTGTGTAATATTTAATTTAACATGGCCCTCCTCCTCAGTTCTAGCTCTGGCTTGACCTATCCCATTCTCCAGGTTTTGGCTCATTTTTAGAACTGAGCTGGAAGGTCATTAACTTTTGCTTCTTCACCTTGATAGATTAACTTTGTGATTAATTTGGCTTATGATAGTGTTTCCTGTGGTTCCCATTAGGAACTTTCTGGCAGGGGAACATGGACAAGCAGACCAAGGACTTTAATTCCTTTTAGCCCCACTTTTATTGATTCCCCACAAATACCTCCTTCCCACTTCTTAAAGTCTGCTGCGGATCCCATTATCCAGAGCCTGCTGTCCCTGGCCACTGCAGGTGTGTTGCTGCCTGATCCTCCCACTCTCCATTGGAACCTTCCTGTCCTGCTGCTCACTCCTTCGGGGTCACATCCTTCCTGCCTTCCAAGGTGAAAACTATATTAAAACAATAGCCAGAGGAGATATACACGGTTTTCTCTCCCACCCCAGGTTACAGCATCTTAACACTGACTTCCTGAAGTCTCTTTCCCTTTTTTATGAAAACCAGAAGAATGATTTTCATAAAATCAGAGGATAAATAAGACAACAACAACAATAAGATAAAATCAGAGGATAACCCCTAAAAGACCCCCAATACAACATGCTCATTTTCCATGGGAGGAAAACACAGCCCAAAGAGGTTAAGTGGCTTTCTTATAAAATATTACAGCAAGTTTGGAACAAAACCATAAAGTTTATGCACATGTAAAGCACTGTATTTCTTCATCTGATCAGAGAATGAGGATTTGGGAGGGACCTTTGGAGTCCTTATTAGGTATGAACACAATTGCAGTCATTTCTACTGTCAAATGTTATCAAATACATAGTTGCAGATCTACTTTTGTTAAGTATTCCTGCTTAGAAGCGCCGGTCCTGAGTTTAACAGCTTCCTTCCAGGTTAAATGGGCTGCTCTTACCTGCCATCATAGGTGAAGATCTTGCTACTCTGTTTGTAAGCACTTCTTGAACTGAATATTTATAGTGGTAGTTTGCTACTGGGGGAAATCCTACCCATTGCCAAAAGTTCTCATTAGAAATTTAGTGTTAAAAGCTGTCACAGATTACAGCAAGCTCAGTAGTATATTGACAAATAATGCTTGATAGACCACAAAGTGGAAAGCTGTATCACAAAGGGCCACAGATCTTTTGTTAGAGCAGGGTATCACTGTCATCTCAGGCTTCAGATCACATTGAAATCAACAGAAGCTGTGCCCAACCCATGAATTTTGTGACATGAGCTTGCCAAATGTAAACCCTAGTCTCCTCAGTGGTTCCATCAACATTGAGCAACCTGGTAGGACTGGAATAGATCACTAATAACAAACTTCCAGAGCTGCATTTTCCAAAGTCTGATCCCAGGACATTAGTTCTAAAAGTTTTTAATATGCATTCTTTTTGTTTGTTTGTTTGTTTGTTTGAGACAGAATCTCGCTCTATCACCCAGGCTGAAGTGCAGTGGTGCAATCCGGGCTCACTGCAACCTCTGCCTCCCTGATTCAAGTGATTCTCCTGCCTCAGCCTCCTGAGTAGCTGGGACTACAGATGCATGCTACCATGCCAGGCTAATTTTTGTATTTTTAGTAGAGATGGGGTTTCACCATGTTGGCCAGGATGGTCTCAAACTCCTGACCTCAGGTGATCTACCCACCTCGGCCTCCCAAAGTGCTGAGATTATAGGCATGAGCCTCTGTACCTGGCCAATATTCATTCCTTTTTTTTTTTTTTAAAGATATTATATTCCAAATAAGTTTGTGAAACATTGCATCAAATGCAGCCCACTAATATACATACTGACTCTCTAAGAAATGGCTATAATATATTAATAAATAGTACTTCTCAAACTTACTTAAGAATGTCTTTTTAAAGGAACTCCTATTAACCTCTTGAGGGGTACAATCAAGAGGAGGGCCCTAGAGTTCCATGGGTACATTAGAATTCCACTGTTGGAGCAATATTGTTCTACCGTCATTGAATTTTACAATTTCAGAAATAGAAGTAATCTTAAAGGTAATCTATCATTTTCAGTTTCCCAAATGTATGCTATTTGGAACCTAAAATCATTGAATTGGTTATATTTGAACAATAAAGTGCAGCAGGATATCACATAGCAAGTTAAATGGGTAATCACTGGATTGCGTCATTGTTTTTACATATACCATTAAAATACCAACTGTTATCCTTCTAAGAATGTTTCATTTATTGGTGAGAAAATTTTTCTTTTATACAAAGCCTAGAAAATGCAGTATAATGCTTTATAGTGATTAGTATAAAATAAGTAGGAAGTATATCAAATTCTCCATTCCTTCTTCAAGTATCTGATGAACACCTTCTGTATGTTCATCAGATATTTGTGATGCATTCACAAGCTGGAGTAAGTTGGGAGTGGGGAGTTAAGGTAAGTGCCTAATAATTCTAGCTATCATTTGACAGTGGAAAACATGCTAGTTATATATTATATCTCAAATCCTCAGAACACCTCAGGGAAGGAGATGGTATTCTCATGTTATGAGTGAGGAAATTGAGCTTCAGAATATGAAGTGATTTTCCCTAGGTCATGCTTACTAAGTGGTGTAATTAGAATTTGAATGCAAGTCACCAATTCCAGAGCTATGTTCTTTCTATTACCTATAGTACAGCTTCTTTATTGTGACTCAAAATTTCAATTTAAAATTAAAGTATAATCAAAGTATAATAGTAGTTGAACAGTGGGACACATTTCCATTTGGTTAAGATAGTAACATTGGTGTTTGTGCTGCCCTTGTTTTTTCTCATTTTTTTCTCTTTCATTATGTCAGTTGTCAGCACCAGGTGGAAAAATTTGGATTCTACTTCTCTAGTTCTCACCCCTCTTCAGTAGCTCTGACTCCTCTTCAGTAGCTCTGACCTCTCTCCTAAGCTGTAGTCCCTCATTTCCCCTTGGATGCCTTACTGTCACCTCAAATGTGACATGTTTAAAATTAAACTCATTATTTTCCCCTCCAAATTCCACCTTCTAATTTCATTCTCTTAGTCACTTAGCTTAAAGTATGGAGCCATCTTTGAATCTTTTGTAAAGCTAGTGGTTGGACTCAATGATACATAATATCCCTTCTAACTCTGAAATTCTAATGTTGTTATTCTTGTACTACATACTCAGGCAAAATGAATTTCTTTCTCTGCTTTGAGCCCGCTAAAACTATTTTCCAGAGTTTTTTCCATATCTAATGGTATATATCCTACTCATCTATCCTTACGTGTCCTTCAAAGCCCACTTTAAATGTCATCTCTTTCTTTAAACCCTTCATGAGCCTCGCAACTGTACTTCACAGTAATTGTTCTCTCCTTCAGAATCCTGTAATAGTTTTGTTCCTTTTTTAGGGTACTTTACAATACCCTATATACATGCATATGATATATATCTTGCATATTATTCTTTACCTATACATATACATACTGTATGTATACACACTATATATATGATATACACACACTATATATGTATGATACATGTTTTGGGTACTGTAAATAATATATAAAACAAATATATATGATATATAACATATAGTGTGTGTATATATAAGATTTTATAAAAATTAATATATAATAAATATTTATAACTAAGCTATATATTAGACGTATGTATGTGTATATAGGGTGCTGTAGAAAATATATAATATATAACTAATGTATATAGTGTGTGTGTGTGTATCTAATCTATATAAAGTGAGGTAAGGGGGATGCTTGGCATGGGATGTTTGGGTCTGAGCAGGGTGGGTAGGGTTTATAAGCTAGGCATGATCACAGGGTGTGGGGGTGATGGTAAGGAAAGAAAGATGAGAGTGGGGCTTGAGATGGCTACTTTGGGGCTTTCAGAACCTTAGTGGGGTAAGGGCAGTATCCTCCAAAGGAAGAGATGGCACCTATGGGTGACTGCTCACATATAGTGGGGTTATTCAAATAAGTAAATATCTCAAGCTTAATGGGAGCCAGGCTTCTCTCTGTAGGAGAAAGTAGTTATAAATGTGGAAGAGCAGAAACTAGAATGAACTGTATAATGCTGGATTGGACGTTTTACTATGAATACACGATTTTTCAATATATGTTGTTAGACAAATATAGCTATAAATATGTGTGTAAGGATACATGTATGTGTATGAATGTATAAAAATATTCCCCAACTGCATCCACTGAGACAGCCTGGACCATGGATACCTTAATAGCAGTGAGCATACCTAGTGCTAAATACCACTTTCCACTATACGGAATCAGGGCTCCTGCATAAATGGTTACATCCAAGGCTGGAACAGGATGAGCCTGAAACATCTAATTGCACTAGTAACTAGGGGAGTGCTGAAAGAATGATGGGGATGTATCAAAAGGGCACAGAATAGTAACCTGTTAATGTTGAATCTGGACAATGCGTATATGGTATTTAAAGCTCTTTTAATTGTTCTGTATTTTAAAAATATTTTACAATAAAATGTTTACAGAATTTAAAGCCAGTACAGTGGCTCACACCTGTAATCCCAGTACTTTGAGAGGCCGAGGCAGGTGGATAGCTTGGGCCCAGGAGTTCAAGACCAGCCTGGGCAGCATGGTAAAACCTTGCCTCTACCAAAACAAAGATACAAAAAAAATTAGTCAGGCACAGTAGTGCACCCATTGTCCCTGCTACTCAAGAGGCTTAGGTGGGAGAATCACCTGAGCCCAGGAGGTTGAGGCCGCAGTGAGCCATGATCAGACCACTGCACTCCAGCCTGGGTGACAGAGTGAGACCTTGTCTTCATATATATGTGTGTGTGTGTGTGTGTGCTGCTGAAGCGAGCACGAGACCATATATATATATATATACATAAAATTGCACTTTAGGTTCTGGAGTACATGTGAAGAACATGCAGGATTGTTGCATAGGTACATACATGGCAATGTGGTTTGCTGCCTCCATCCCCATCACCTATATCTGGCATTTCTCCCCATGTTACCCCTCCTCAACTCCCTACCCCCTGCTGTCCCTCCCCTAGTCCCCCCAACAGACCCCAGTGTGAAAAATATGGAACACTCCACAAATTTGCATGTCATCCTTGCGCAGGGCCCATGCTAATCTTTTCTGTATCATTCCAATTTTAGTATATGTGCTGCTGAAGCGAGCACAAGACTTTGTTTTTTTGTCTCAAAACAGAAACACACACACACACAAAACACAGAAGCTAGAATGAATGTGAGACCATGTCTTCTTGTCTCAAAAAAAAAATTACACACACATCACAGAAGCTAGAATGAAGGGCACCCCTACCCACCAAACTTGGAATAGTTCAGCATCAAAATAAATAATGATAGAGACAGAATATTGGCTGGGTGCAGTAGTGTGCATACCTGTAGTCCAAGCTACTTACTTGGGAGGCTGAGGAAGAAGGATTGCGTGAGCCCAGAAGGTCAAGGTTGTAGTGTGTGCCATGATTGCACTATTGACATGTGAATAGACAACTCAGTCCAGCCTGGGCATCAAAGGAGGCCCTGTCTTAAGAAAAACAAAAAAAGAAGAGAAAAGAGAGAAAGAAAGAGATTATAACTCATTTAACAAAATAGAAACCTGTGGATCCATACTAATATAAATACATTAATTGAAGATTTGATGAGAACAAGATATTTACAAATATCTTGAAAGGAGAGTTTCAGAGTCTCCCTCACAAAATACTTACTAATTTACAAAGCGGAAAAAGAAGTAACTACACTGGAGAAGGCTAACAGACACTACCTTATTAAACATCGGTAATGAGAGAAGTTAAAATTGTGCCACCTGATAGGGTGCAACAAGAAGAAAGCAGCAACATTTCTGGAGTCCTGTCATACCTAGCTGAATGTAATCATGAATAAATATCAGACAGACCCAGACCCAAAGTGAAGGCCATTCTACAAAAATAACTGGCCAGGAATCTTTTAAAGTGTCAATAATATGAAAGTCAAGGCAAGACTAAGAGTTCCCGTTCCAGTTTGAAGAGTGGGAAAGATACATGGTAAGTAAATACAATGCTTGATTCTGAACAGAATTTTTTACCATAAAGAACATTATTGGGACAATTGGCAAAACGCTGAGTTACATAAATGTTTTGATTTTGGTGGTTACAATGTGATTATTTAGAAGGTGTTTAGGGACAATGTGGCATGGGGTCAGCAATTTAAATCTCAATTCAGGGGAAAAAAGGTCTTTGTATTATACTTGCAACCTTTTTGTAAGCTGGAGATTGATTCAAAATAAAACTTGAAAAATGACATTCAAAACGCTGAGTGTAGTGCGAAAACGCACATGACTCGAGCTAAGAAGCTGTTAGTCTCAGTTCTGCCATTGGCTTAGTATGTGACCTTGAGCAAGTCACTTTACCTCAGTCCTCAGAGTCAAGGCTCTCTAGGTTCCCTTCCACGTCTAACAAACAGTACACCATCTACACCCACAGCACTAGCCACGCCTGAATTTCTCCAGGCGCTTTAGATGTCCTGGAGCTGCACCCAAGGACTCTGGCTTGGGATAAAAACAGACAAAAATAGCTGTGGCAGGAATCGCCGGACTGAAAAACCACTGTCCTAATCCTAACTTGGGCCGCTGTCTCCATCGTTCTTTCGACGGTGAAGCAGTTACGCCTGCCAGAGTGGGCGCTCGATGGCTCGGCGGCCAGCTGGCGGGGCCTTGGATCACCGGCGTGGCGCAGGGCGCGCTCCCAATCGCTAGCTCCCGCGGTGCTCGCTGCTGCGAGCTTTCCGGCCCTGCCCCGCGCGCGCCCCTCCCACCTCACTGCCTCGCTGTCGCCGCCGCCGGCAAGTGCAGACTCTGCTGGGGTTAGCGGAGCAGCCGGTAATGTGGCGGAACCCCGACGGGCGCTGAGCTGAGGAGGACCCCTCCCTCCCCGAAAGGCAAGCAGTCGGGTATCCGCGTAGCGAGGGCAGCTCCGGGCGCGAGGGGGCGATATCTGGACTGCCTGTTGGCTGAGAGGGAGGACGCACCTGGACCAGCAAGGTGAGTTGAGCGCTCTGGGATCTGGCGGGTGATCACGCCAGCGATATAATCGCGAAAGAAGCCGGTAGGGGAACTAGTCGAGCGGCTAGGTGTCCTGGCCCCAAGGGCCGGAGCCTGCCGAGGAGGGGCTGACTGGGGCGCGCCGTCAGCCGATGGGCAGTGCGATCCGTCCTCCTCTCTCCTGGGCTCCAGGAGTCTGGCTTCACCTGAGCACAACAGGTAGGCGTGGACTCCAGCCAGCCGGAGCCGGGGACGCCGGGCGTTTGGGGAAGGTCAGGAGGTCGGAGCCCGCCTAGCCCGCGCGCTGCTCCCGGGACCCGCCCTGAGGCGTCCGCTGCGCCGCCAGTGGTCAGCGAGGAACGGGGCCCCGGCCTGGCCTTTGGGCGAGCTTCTTCAGAGGCCCGTTTGTTTTCTGCGGGAACCCTCAAGGAATTCCCTTCCAGAAGGGAGCAGTGGAGAGTGTGGATATTTGCCTTCTAAGTGGAGAACTATTTTAGTTCTCGCCAGGAAAGAAAGCTTTTGCTGGGGTAGCATTTGCTTAGCGTGGTGAAACATTTTCTTTCACCCTACTCTCGGCCAACACTGCGTTATTTCAAGTGATTATAAAGTCTTTAGAAACTTTACGAAGTGTTTTATAGCGCTTGTTTATCACAGTAATGGATACCTCTGGCAAGTTAGGATAATTTTCTTGACTGTCAAGTCAGATAATAGTAAAATGGCTTGAACCCCCATGTTAAAGGTCATAATTATCCATTGTTTTTATGTGCATTCATTTATTGAGCACATATTCAGCTCCTTTTTTGTGCTAGACACCCTTAAGGAATTTACAGCCTGAAAGAGATGTTAAAAGTTTAAGAAGAAATAAAGAGGCCCACAAGTACAGTTAAGAACTTCCAGCGAAAATACTCAGTGAAATTACTTAAGTTGTAGGGAAAGCAGAAGTGTAGTTAAGCATTAGATGGATGGGCAGAGGAGAATTTTGTTTCATTTTCCAAACAGTTTAGAAAGTATGTCTTTGACAATGTGATTTTAGATAAAAGCATGGACGCCGAAATTTGTGTTACATTTTAATACCATTGACTTTTTTTTCCACTTAACTGGTAAGCAGGCAGGATTTATAATACAAGAATAGTGACAGTTGGAGAGTACTGGAGTATGAATTTATTATGCCTTGGAATGCAGTTGTTTTACCTATATAAACTATAAAATAGGAAAAGGCTCCTGAAAGTCAGGAAACATGAATTCCTGCTTAAGTTCCCTCCACTATTTATGGATGTTAGATTAGGTCACTTTTTCTCTTTCTTTTTTTTTAATCGTTGTATCTGACTTTAGTCCCAGAAAATACATGACTCCAAGGTACCTTTTTAATTCTTAAATTATTAATTACAATTAACTACATTAAACTAATGAATATATTCTCTACAGAAAAAATTACCTTTTTACTTGTTTGTAACTAATGCACATACCTTTCTTCCAAAAAGGTTGAGGCAGTTTAGAATAATCTTTCTTAACTGTGAGTAACATAAGGGTTAAATTCTGTATTTTTTAAATTCTAAAATTATTTTATTCTAAATCCTGGTTAGGTAGTTTAACAACACCTGCATTTTTAAAAAAAGCTATATTCAGTCTTATGTGGTTCATTAATGATCTCACAGTGTAATTGAAGAGTTTGAACAATCCTTTAATGAGACCACAGTCCTCATATAAATAACACTTCTGCTTTTTCAGGAGACACTGAGAAACTGTTAATTAATCTCATTTGAGAAATCAATTAACTGGGGCCAAAAAAATTAGTAAAAACTTGCCTGTGACACTTAGTTAAATCCCTTGTCTAGTTCTAGCGTTAAATTTTTGAATTAGAATAGTGCTTAGCAATCTACAGCCTATGTGTCAAATCTGCACTGCTGGCAGCTTCATAAAAGTTTTATTGAACACAACAATGCTCCTTCGTTTATGGCTGTTCAGGTATTGTTTTTGAGTAGTTGTGATAGAGGCTCCCAAAGCCTAAAGTATTTGTTGTCTTGTCTGGTCCTTTACAGAAAAAAATTAGTGGACCTCTGAACTAGAAATCTAAATGCTTAAACACTAAAATCTTTTGTAGGAGGAAATAGGCTAAGTTCAGTTTTAATTCTTTTATTTATTTATTTATTTTTTGAGACAGGGTCTTGCTCTGCGACCCAGGCTATAGTGTAGTGGCACGATCTTGGCTCACTTGCAGTCTCCACCTCCGGGTTCATGCGATTCTCCTGCCTCAGCCTCCTGCGTACCTGGGAATACATGCGCACGCCATCACACCCGACTAATTTTTGTATTTTTAGTTAAGACAGAGCTTCACCGTGTTGGCCAGGCTGATCTCAAACTCCTGACCTCAGGTGATCCCCCTGCCTTGGCCTCTCAAAGGTGCCCGGCCTCAGTTTTAATTCCTAATCTTGTTTTCTCATTATAATGTGATGTAATTGTAGGATTCATAAATGCTTCTAGATCTGCAGTGTGTAATGACAGAGGAGGGGAGTGGTTTTTCTGCTCCCTTACCTAGTATAAAGTTTTATAATTTCAGCAATGCTAGTCTTTTGTAATCCTGTTACAAAGAGGAAGAGTTTTTATATGTTTCTCTAGCAACTGTCTAATTTTCAGTTTTCTTTTAGATCTGGTATGGGAAATTTCTTTTGTTTAGTAAACTTCTCTCTTTTTACTATGTCATTCATGGGCTTTTTCATAAGCAGCAGTGAGGTACCTTTACTCAAAACAGGTTTTGTTTTGTTTTTTTTTTTTGGAGACCGGGTCACTGGAGTGAAGTCAAGCGATCCTTCCACCTCAGCCTCTGAGTAGCTGGGACCACAGGCACGTGCTACCATTCCCAGTTAATATTTTGTATTTTTTGTAGAGATGCAGTTTTGCTATGTTGCCCAAGCTGGTCTTGAATTCCTGGGCTCAAGGAATCTCCTCACCTCAGCCTCCCAAGTGCTGGGATTACAGATGTGATCCCATCCGGCCTCAAAACCATTTTATAAACCGGAAGCTAGTGATAAATCTAGTGGTTCCTAGTTGGTCATAAGCTCAGACAGAATATTATTGGAAGTGCAGCTGAACAAGAAATCAATTTACAGTGAGAACCAAATGGAAAGTTAGAACTTTTTAAATAGATACCTAACAGATTGAAATTGGAGTATATATCCAGACTCATGCTTGGGCTTTTTTTTTTTTTTTTTTTAAATAGTAACAACACTGGCTGGGCACAGTGGCTCAGGCCTGTAATCCCAGCACTTTTGGAGGCCAAGGCAGGTGCATCACAAGGTCAAGAGACTGAGACCATCCTGGCCAACATGGTGAAACCCCATCTCTACTAAATATACAAAAATTAGCCGGGTGTGGTGGCGTACACCTGTAATCCCAGCTACTCAGGACCCTGAGACAGGAGGATCGCTTGAACCCAGGAGGCAGAAGGTGCAGTGAGCTTAGATTGTGCCACTACACTCCAGTCTGAGCGACAGAGCAAGAATCTGTCTCAAAAAAAAAAAAAAATTAGCTGGGCTGGGCACGGTGGCACACACCTGTATTCCAAGATACTCTGGAGGCTGACACAGGAGAATTGCTTGAACCCGGGAGGCAGAGTTTGCAGTGAGCCAAGATTGGGCCACTGCACTCCTACCTGGTGATGGAGGAGACTCCATCTCAAAAAAAAAAAAAAAAAATAGTAACAACACAAAGATACTTATTTCTAGAAAAAAAGCATAATATAGCCATATTAAAGCACTATATTAGTTATCTGCCTAAGAAATTGGAGCTGGTTGTGTGACAAAAATGAAGGAAAACTTGGAGAAGGTGATAATTTTAAATATTTAAAGCTGTACATATACTTTTGCTAATCTTAAAACCATCAGCCAGTTGTGGTGGCTCATGCCTGTAATCTTAGCATTTTGGGAGGCCAAGGCAGCCAGATCACTTAAGGTTAGGGGTTCGAGACCAGCCTGGCCAACATGAAACCCCGTATCTACTAAAAAAATACAAAAAGTAGCCAGGTGTGTGGTGTACACCTGGAGTCCCAGCTATTTGGGAGGCTGATGTGGAAGAATCACTTGAACCCATGAGTTGGAAGTTGCAGTGAGCTGAGATCCTGCCACTGCACTCCAGCCTGGGTGACAGAGTGAGACTTTATCTCAAAAAAAAAAAAAAAGATAAAAAAATAGTATGGTGCTAATTTTACTGAATTGTTTTATGTATGTATTTTTACAGTAACTTAGTTGTCCTTTATTGCCCAAGTAATGCTTCTCAATGGGTAAATATGCAATAGCATTTATATACTTTTCTTTGCATTTGGCGGTTTCTACATGTTTAATATATGCATATTTGTGTGTGTGTAAACAAAATGATACCTTACTCAAAAGAAATATTAATGTCTTTTTTATGTAAATAAAATTACCAGAAAACTGAAGTTACCCATTGAATCACCAAAACTCTTAAAAAATATATTTTGGGAGGAAATCAGAAAAACAAAGCAGATATACATGTGTAAAATCCCTTAGTCTTAATTCTAGAAAAGTTTTTCTAAAAGACACTGAAAAGTTTTTTCTTAACTCATTTGGTACCAAAACATGGCCTGAACTGATGCAAAGGTATTTACAGTTATTATTTATCCCATCTTATGTGAATATGAATTTTCCTATCTTTTGCTGCAACAATATTAGTTTGATTTACAGAGTGCTGTCCCAGACAGATGTGGGGATTTGATGTAATAGATGATGTGTCTACTGTATTCAATGGGTAGGACGTGAAAGTGGCAGTCAGAAGGCAGAATAATACGCAGTTATTCCAGGGATCTGTACTCGCAAAGTTAAGAGCCTAGCTGAACATCTGGCAGGGAGTACGAAGCAGTACCTGCCAAGAAAAGCCCTGAGATAAGGCTCCAAGAGGTTAGAAATTTAGCTCAATTTTAGGTTAGGTAGCTAAATTTTATGAGGTAGGTTGTGAATTAAAAGTAGGAACCATGAGGAAGAGCCAGGACGTTAGACTGCAGTGTGGAGTAAGGATGAGTCTGTGAATTCTAACTGGGATGTAAGAGACATGAACAATTAGAGGAGAGGTAAAAGGAGGATTCTGAAGCAGGTAGAGTCTAATGGCTAAACTTGGGAGTCCTAGGTAGCAGATTGCACATGCAACAGATATAAAGATTGACTCATTTTGAAAATGGAGCAAGAATTTCTGGCCTCTACTATAAATCCTGATGTGCTGGAGGAATAATGGCATCTTACACACTTTGCTCCTGTATTAAGTAGCCTGATATTGCTCTGCTTTTAAAAATATCTATATTAAATATTTGTCTCTTCCATCTGTTAGCTTTTTGCTCTCAGTGGGTTTGCTCTTTTAATGTGTTTCTCTATTCTACTGTATCTAGAATCCAGATAACTGGATTATTAGTTATGTCTAAGAACTAAGAATGAATAGGCTTTGATGGATTTATGTCAGTAAAATCTGTGAGTTCTGAAACTTGCTCCGTAGACTGTTTTTTTACTTCCTGTTACTGGAATTGCAGTTAGAGACCAAGTAGTGCGATTGCTAGCTAGTAACTTTCAGAAGAGTGTGATGGGAGATACAAGAAAAGTAAAACTTACTAACTTAAAATCTGCCTCTGGCATTCCTAAAGGTCCAGAACGAAATCTCCCTTCCATGTAGAGATTGGAGAGTTGGTGTGTGGAGTGAAACATAATAAAAATAGTTAAGAGTAGCCAACGTGTAAACTAATACTTTTAGTACTTTTTTACTGTCTAGATGGAAAGGGCTCTGTGAAAGCTGATGTCTCTGGAAGACAACACTGATAAAAATCCTCAAAGTACTGGAGACGTAAAAGTGAAGTGATGAGAAAGAACAACAAAAGTTAGAAGGATTGAATGTTTCAACGACTATGGCAATAGTTGTATTAGTAATACCAGTGTGATTACTGTAGAGACTATATGAAGTAGTTGAAGGAATGTGGACATTAGACAGACATGGACATTACTATCTTCTTCCACTTAAATAGAATTTCAGCCTTGGACAAATTTCTTAGCTCATTATATGTAAAATGAGAATAATAATATCTTAAGTTTCAGTATTATGAGGATTAAACGATATAGTGAATTAAAAGGTTTTAGTAAGTAGATCTTCTAAAAATATTCATTTTTCTGTCACTGATGTATTAAAGTTGGTTCCTACTCAGTCTTATCCTCCCTTACTCCCCAGAACACTTCCTTTTACACTTCAAGGGTGTTCTGTTTCGTAATCTGGAAGGAGAATTGCTAGAAGAAGTTACAGTCCAACTGTGGCTCCCACTGGTCATCTCGCCATCATGGAATCAAGCTTCTGCCATTTTTCTCATTTCTCACAGTAACATGCAGTATTTTGGAAAAACGAAGACAGAGTAAATTCAGTCCCCCACATGTAACCCTTTTCCACCCCAATTTATAAATTTCTTGTCCTGATGTTAAATTCTTTGTCTTGGTAACTCCTGTTTTTTTTTCCTGTTCCACCCTGACTTCTCTATCCTAATAAGATGTGCTCCCCATTGGAGCTTAGAGGGGTGTCTATTAGCTGTTTGTATTGCCTTGTATTATGCAGTGGTAAACGGCAGCATTCTTCCTGCTCCTACCAAGTTTGCAGGCAATATTCTTGGCATCTTGGTACACTGAATGTGTTTTCATTATATATTAAAATTAGGTATTAGTGCTGTGCTTGGGGCGTGTTGTAAGTTAGGTTTTATGGTATGAGTTAGAAAACATGGATTCATTTGACTGTCGGAATTCATCTTTGGAATTTCAGAAATCAAAATTTGAAATATATAGTGTAACAAGTGATTTTTAGTTTGCAAAGAATGTGTATGTGAAAGTTACTTAACAGTATAGAATAACACAAATTTTTAAGTTAATTAATAAATCTTAATTATACAAAGTTAAAACTTTGTATATTTGTCTTTTTTTTTTTTTCTTGAGACAAAGTCTCACTCTGTCACCAGGCTGGAGTGCAGTGGTGCTGGAGTGCAGTGGTGCTATCTCAGCTCACTGCAACCTCTACCTCCCGGGTTCAAGTGATTCCCCTGCCTCGGCCTCCCAAATAGCTGGGACTACAGGCACATGCCACCATGCCCAGCTAATTTTTTTGTATTTTAGTAGAGACAAGGTTTCACCACATTGACCAGGATGGTAATTTTTCTATTTTTAGTAGAAATGGGGTTTCACCATGTTAGCCAGGATGGTCTTGATCTCTTGACCTCTTGATCTGCCTGCCTCAGCTTTCCAAAGTGCTATAAGAGTTGTGAGCCACCACACCCAACCATCTTCTCTCTTCTCTTTCCCCTCCCCTCCTCTCCCCTCTTTCTTTTTTTTGTGATGGAGTTTCACTCTTGTTGCGTAGGCTGGAGTGCAATGGCATGATCTCCGCTTACCACAACCTCCGCCTCCCAGGTTCAAGTGATTCTCCTGCCTCAGCCTCCCAAGTAGCTGGGATTACAGGCATGCGCCACCACGCCTAGCTCTTGTGTATTTTTAATAGAGACCGGGTTTCTCCATGTTGGTCAGGCTGGCCTCAAAATCCCAACCTCAGGTGATCCACCCACCTCAGCCTCCCAAAGTGCTGGGATTACAGGCGTAAGCCACCTCACCCAGCCTCGTCTTCTTTCTTTATTTACATCTTTATGAGAAAATTCTGATTATGTAGCTAATTTGATCCAAAATATTAATCAGAAATGACCTCTTTTAAGTAGAAATATGACATTGATAGTCATTGATAGTAGAAGTATGACATTACATATCCTTCTACTAATAGTAAACATTTCAGGCCGGGCACAGTGGCTTATGCCTGTAATCCCAGCACTTTGGGAGGCCAAGGCGGGTGGATCACTTGAGGCCAGGAGTTCGAGACCAGCCTGGCCAACATGGTGAAACTCCATCTCTACTAAAAAATACAAAAATTAGCCAGGCATGGTGGCACACACCTGTAATCCCAGTTTCTTGGGAGGCTGAGGCACGAGAATAGCTTGAACCTGGGAGGCAGAGCTTGCAGTGAGCTGAGATCACACCACTGCGCTTCAGCATGGACAACAGAATGAGACTCTGTCTTTAAAAAAAAAAAAATCATTTTATAGTATGAACAAAAAAGAAATATTTAAAATTTTTGACCTACACTAGTCTTTAATGATTAGTATTTCAAAGATTGTATTCTATAGTACACCAATTCTATGAGATTTTTGGCTGGGATAAAAAGAAAAAGGGAGTAGGGGAGAGGCCTATAGTTAAAAGTGTTTAGAAACATCAGATGCTTTATCTGCACATCCTCTTGGAAGTACATAGTGCACATTACCATGTTACATGTATGGAGAAACTAGTGAAGAAAACTGATAATGTGGCATTTTCCTAAACTGTTTCAACTTGGATTTCCCCCTCTTCCCACAGAGTACATGTTGTCATTCTTTGGCAGTATTCCACAAAGTACTCTCAGTAAACACTGCTTTAACTAAAGGTTTCTCTTAACATGTAAAACTTCTGCACTTGTAGCTTCTTTGTTCCCCCCCCACCCCCGCCATTTAGCCTTTTGTACTCCTGTGCATTTGTAGTTTTCATGACAGGCTAGTATTCTTTTGAGTATGTCAAACTTTAACCATTTCTCTGGTGTTGGGCTTGTAAGTTCTTTCGAATTTTCATTGGAATTACAGTGCTGTAATTAATACTTTTATGCTTACATTTTCCTTTCTCTTTTTTTTTTTTTTTTTTTTTGAGATGAAGTCTAGCTCTGTCACCAGGCCGGAGTGCAGTGGCGCAATCTTGGTTCACTGCAGCCTCCGCCTCCTGGGTTCAAGTGATTCTCCTGCCTCAGCTTCCCGAGTAGCTGGGATTACAGGTGTGCGCCACCATGCCTAGCTGATTTTTGTGTCTTTAATAGAGATGGGGTTTCACCATGTTGGCCAGGATGATCTCGAACTCCTGACCTCACGATCTGCCCACCTTGGCCTCCCAAAGTGCTGGGATTACAGGCATGAGCCACCATACCCGGCAATATTTTTCTTTTTCTTTTCTTTCTTTTTTTTTTTTTTTATTTCAGCTGTCGTACTTTTCAGCTCCAGAATTTGCTTTTTGGTTTCCTCTTTATTTGATAGTTCCATTTTTTCATTCGTTGTTTTCTTTACTTTCTTCGTGTGTTTCTTTAGCTCATTGAGCATCTTTTTTTTTTTTTTTTAAAGAATAAAAGAGAGAAAGAAAGAGGAAGAGATTTTAGAAAAAGAGAGAAAAGGAGAAAGAAAGAAACAGCAAAAGGAAGAAAAAAAAGAATGAAAGAGAGAAAGAAAGAGGAAGCGATTTTAGAAAAGGAGAGAGAAAGAAACAGCAAAAGAAAGAAAGAAAAAAAAAGAATGAAAGAGAGAAAGAAAGAGGAAGAGAAAGAGGGAGAGAGAACGGGATTCTTGTTTTATTGCCCAGGCTAGAATACAGTCTAAAAACGGGTATTAAAAACCTCTTTTATGCCAATAATTGTGCTTAACAATGGAGACAAGAAGGAATAGGGGATGAAAATAACAAATAAGCAGACAACCAATATTTTATTTAAACCTGTGAAATGCTATGCAATTGCTGGGGAGTGATTTACTTCCAATGATGTGGTCACTTTTAAAATAGGTATAATGTGATATTGAGATAAATGTATGTTTTGTGGATTTGGGGAGGAGACTTCTGTAAATATTTGTTAACTCTGGTTGTTCCAGGTCTGAGTTCAAGTCCTGGATATCCTTGTTGATTTTCTATCTCGTTGATCTATGTAATATTGACATTGTAGTGTTAAAGTCTCCCACTATTATTGTGTGGGAGTCTAAGTCTCTTTGTAAGTCATTAAGAACTTGCCCTATGTATCTGGGTGCTCCTGTAATGGGTGTGTATATATTTAGGATCGTTAG